>JAPMLY010000637.1:0-181332 GCA_026401115.1 Tetraselmis chui
ACGCGATGGTATGTGCACAAGAATTGGTAATTCCTGACACTTCTCCTAATGCAAGGTATACTTTGTACACGGATGCTTATGGATTTGTTGTGGAAGTTGTAACCAAACCCCATAGGTTACCTCCGCCCGACAAGGCCTACCACTACCCCTAACTCTCCACAAGACTACCCAGAGGTTAGACCCCACGACCCCCCCCACACCCTTCAGCCCGATATCCGTAACCATATTGTAAACACCTAGCTTCATACAGTCTCCCGGGCCACTTTCACTCTCACACATGCAACATCAAATTACATAACTACCTCTTCGACTTAAATCTCGAACAAGGCCTACCTATCCCCATAGGCTACCTCGACTCCTCTGTGATGCTCTCCTTCCAATGGGGGCACTACCAAGACCTCTCAAACCTATACTGCATTGCCAACTCACTAGCGAAACTCCACTCCACCGCCTCTGCCTCATATACCGTCATCACCAATAACGAAATTGATAATTGCCACCACAATTCGCAATACCCTAGCCAATGGACTAACCTCTCAAACATAGGCTCACCCCCCCACCCGGGCATGCCTAACCACCCCCTACTCGTCCTCACCCCCTACTCGTCCTCACATGGCAACACTCCCACTTCGGCCTCCTCCACTTAACCCACTCCTCGGCTACCTGGATTGACTCCCTCCACTACCCCCCCCTCCCAACCTCCTTACTCGCTCTCTCGCTCTTTTAGCCTCATGGAACTCCTCCCCCCCCCCCCCCGCCCGTCGGCGACCTACGCTTACTTAACCCCCCTCGCCAGAATGACACAGCCAACGCATGGTCGTGCGGGACCCACGCCCTGTTGCACACCTACTTTATCACCACAACACCCCCCGACCAAGAGTACAACCCCCCTTACTTCGACCCTCGCACCACCGTCTACTCGCTACACTCATTCTTGTGGATCCACACCTTCCGCTCTACTCCCCTCCCAGCTGGACGACCCCAATTACTTGCCGCCCTCCACTCCCCCCCCAACCTCTCTCCCCCCTCAGCTCCCACTCCCCACCCTTTCCCCATCACCTACCCCTCCCCCCTTCCCCTCCTTCTCTCCCCCCTCCCTTCCACCCTCCTCATGTCGACCGCCCCCCGACGACCCTCCCAACCCCTCCGCCTCCCTCCCCTCCCCCATCCTTCCAGACCACACATCCCAACAACTCCACCTCATTACCCTCAACACCCGCGGCCTCCACACCTCCATTATGGACGTCGAACACCTCACTACCTCGCACCACCCTGTCCTCATCCTCACCGAAACTAACCACGCCACCCACAAATCCCGATGGCCTATCGCCCTCCCCCACTACCTCCTCAAAAGCTCTCGACCATACTACTCACATGTGCCCCTACCCAACGCAGGCGTTCTCTTCGCGGTCCGCATAGCCTCGTTCGAGTCTGCCATTGTCCTAACCCCACCTCCCCCACCTCATCCCCCACATCGCCGGCCTAACCCTCGTCCCACACTCAGGCACCCCCTACCTCCTCCTAGGAGCATACATGCCCCAGCTCCACACCCCTCAGTTGAATCGCCTATATGCTAAGTTGCAGTGTGGGGCCTCCGCTTGGCTGACGACCACCCGAACCACCGCATCCTATGGGGAGGGGACTTCCAATCGACCACCACAAAAGGTACCGGTGACCCCGCCTTCACCTCACAACTCGACTCCCACCTCCATCCCCTCCACCCCCCCATCCCTACCTTCCCCCGCAGCGGAGGCTGCCTCGACCACTAGTTCACCACGCCCCCATCTCCTCTCGTCCTTCCACCGTCCTCTTGCTCGGTCATCCCCTCCCACTTCACTGACCTCTCTGCAATCCAACTCGCAATTGCTGCCCCCTTCTCTCTCATAGCCCACCCCCCCCCACCCCATACCCACCCCCACACACACCACACCACACGCAAGCTCAACTTTAAACTTCCCCTCACACCCGACCACATACAAACATATCAAACCAACACACCCGACCTAATCAACCAAACGGCCGCCCTCCACGCAGCAATACTTAACACCCCACATACGTAGACCCTAATACGTCCGATAATAGCGGGCCGGACCCCATTTATTGTGCCCCGCTTCCCCCTTGGCTTCACTGCCAACACACATTTCGACCCCCCTTTTATTCAACGAGCTCAAGTACAGTTAAACCCTAGATACCCTACATGACAAACACCCGCCCTATGCGAAAAGCCCTATTTCGCTAGTAATGGACTTTACTTATGGGAAGAGTTCATTAATATATTATTTAAGGAGCAAATAGGCTGCGCTCAGCAGGAGGGTAGCCGTAGTACACAATCTTCCGACGGGCTGATATCAAATAGAGATCGGTTACAAGAAGAACATTAGGCTGATATCAAATAGAACATAGGCTGATATCAAATACCAAGTCAAACACCATTTGGCGCTGCATCTCTTATATCCAATGGCGCGCGAGCTGTATGTAGTCGAATAAACATTGACGCGTGCTTTACCTGTCTTTTGAACTTGCTGCTACACTGCTGAACTCTATTCGCTACTGCCACAATCAGGTTTAAATATAGCGTACAGAGTCCTGCGGAATGAACAAAAAAGCAACCAACAGGCAACTCGGCATTCGGCACTAAGTCCCTACCCACGACGGTATATACAGAGTACTGAGGTGCGTGGCAGCGTAAACGCCGGGAAGCTGGTCCCGGGGAAAAATGTGAGGTTGATGTTACATGTATTAGTATCTAGATTCTGCAGATGCTGCGCATGCATCGGCCCTCGGGTGTCAGCGGGACGTAGCACCGGCATAATAGTGCATAGCACGAACGCGTCGCCACCCGTCATCACTACATCCCAGCGACACACATGAACCCGCTGGAGCACCCAACACATAGGCAACAGTTGAGGGACCTGCGACAACAAATAAAAAAGTCAGCAGGTAGGAAAATTTAGCTGGCGCGACAACGAAATAATACAAATAGAGGTGCCGAGTGGCGAAGGAGGGTTAAGGTGAGCGCGTAGGGCGGAAGTATGTGGAAGCGCCAATAAAATATGTGGCGAAAACGTTGTCGGCGAGTCAGGGAAACACGAAAATAAGGTTAACATACATGGCCAGCGGCGCAGAACATGCGTAGTGACGTACCCAATGGAAAGAACGGAGGCTACCAGCGGACAAAATGGAGTTAACTGACAGAATGCTCCCTACGCTGAACATAGCTCCACAGCTAAGAATGGAGACGACTGTAAACGCGGACAGGGCGGACGCATTGGAGGCGTACGACATATATGAGCGCCCGCGTCGACAGTTTTTCTTGCAACTTGTGCTGGGTGGCGATTCCTTCACGTCAACCGAGACGGAGCTCATCACGAGGGAATAGGTCGGTAAAACGCGCGAAGGACTGCGGGCTTGGAGCCTAACGTCAATAACTCAAAGTGACCGTGTCGTGTCGTAGTAGCTCTTTTTGAGTGACATCAGGCAGCACCGTGATATATAATTGAGTGGTCTCGCAACAGTGAGCAAAATATTATAAACATACTATAAATACTCGCCGTGATTCGTCCGCAAGCGCTGTAAAATAAATGTTTAAATCCACCAGCAGAATTAAAAACGAGGGATGAAAATGTGAATAAGCCTATACGGGTACATGTACAACCCGCAGAGACTGCTATGTACATAATACGCGACAGCAACCACTGCGCGCGCTTGCTTGATGTTGTCGTAGAGATAGTATCCGTACCCGGTACCGTAGTATCTGCGTGCGTACTTACATTATGCAGAATAACACTGACTGCCGCCGTATATATTACATATAAAATAATAAGGATAAGGTAGTTGATCTGCGCAGCAGCGCGAGACCATGAATAAGGAACTACGGTACCTGTACCCGTAGGAGTATGGATTTTGACGGGTAGTTCCTTGTAGCTACATGTACAGGTACATTACGAAGTCGTTGCATGATATTTCTGCTTGCAACACGCCGCATTTTTTCCCGGTAAATCACCGATTACTTATTCTTTCACCAAGATTATGCAAGATTATGCAAGCAGGCACAAGCTATCTGGGCGGAAAGCTATTAAGGCCAGTGTAGTAGAGGGAGGTGACACAACAATTTAACATTTCCTTTGTTCACTTACAATATATACTGTTGAAGTACAAGCAGTGAGACATCTTCTCATCTTCTCCCATCTGCACTACCACACTGATTTTAAGCCGCGACAGAACTGAACAAAACAAATTTGTGCTAGCACTTAGTTGTAGAAGGCTGACTACCACACTGGTTCCGGAGCTCGACACGCGTTTTCGTTTGATTCGCTCGACGTTGTTTGATTGACTCGGAATGGCTTCAGTTGGACATGGACGTTACGTAATAGTCGTACTTCATGTTGGAGGGACTAAGCTTTCCGACATTAAGCTAGTATTACAACGTGAGCCTCGTTGTGGTAAAACTTGGTTGCGTGTCACGTCTATCACCGCAAGTGACGAACTTCACCCGCTACCAACGCTTGAACCTTCACCTTCTCCGATTCCGCTTGCCCTCTTGCACCCGATGTTGCCTTTCCTGCCTTCCGCTTTACCCATGCTTGCATCATCGCCTCATAAACTTGGTTCCTTGGCTGAACATCCTTGACGTGGCGGGCAAAGCAATCCGGGTTTTGGGCCGGGCTGCAAAGAAACACGCAGACCCTCTTATCCGCTTTTCCATTTCCATCCATCCAACATTAGTATGGATATCCCACTACTCCCAGCTCCTTAGGTGCACACTACTCGTTCCATCCGCAAGCAAAATTGAATGGTTGCGGGTAAGTGTTTAACCCGTGGCTGTGGTTCCGGCAGTCCCTAGCAGGCACATAGGCTGCTTGTCACAATCCACATCGGCCAATAACTCCCGACCATGATTTCCCACCTTGACTGTTGATGTGCGACATGCACGCTGCCCACTCGCCTTTGCTTTGCTGAGTAACCATTGGCGATGATACTTTGAGTGGCCGCTCGTCACGCTCCCAATCATGCACATGCCATTCTCCGCAAATCCACGCGCGAGATGTACACTAGCCACGCCACTATCCACAATCGCCGTGCGTCAACTATTGAACCACTGATTGGTGCACCGCATGGTCTTGGCAAGGTTCTTACCATACTCCTCCCAGAAATCCTTATTCGCCATGCTCTCCTTCCCCTCATACGGCTTCACAAAGATTATGCAACCCATATCACATTCCGCAATGTGTGCAACTCACGACCGCAATTGGCTAGCTTCCTAGCAACAAACATCCAGACATGCATGCAACCATTGGCCCCATACTTTCCCCATTTGCTCTCGACAGTGAAAATGGGAAAGACAGATTTTTATAATTCCAGCTCACACTTTTCAAGTTTTATGTGCAAGTTTTATTCTGCCCCACGGGCATAGACGCTACGCAATGCGGGGTCGACTTTTCGACTTGCGCCCAACACCCGTAACTGCCCTCCTACGTTAAGCAGTCCACCCTCGCGAGGTCCCTCCTCCTTGCTTTCCTCTTGACTTCCTCGTCGTCGGAGAGGGCTATTTCTCAAGCATCCACAATAAGAGTGTGTCGCGACTGCAGTCTATGGAGATGTCGAGCGGGTCTTGACGACCTATGTCGCTAACAGTGTCTCAAGACGAACATTAGATATAGCTAGCCGCTCCTGTTCGTTAGAAGAATAGCCTTGCCACCATCATTGCAGCTTAGATGGTGCTCCTACTGCCGCTTTTCCCTTCAGTTCGGGGCACTGAAACAGTCGGTGACCCTTCTTGTGGCACTTGAAACATTGTCCCTCCTCAATGTGCTTCTTGCGCTCCTCAAGAAGCAACGCATTGGCGATAGCGCTGAAATCAATTCGGCCAAAGTATGAAGAAGGTCGGCCGAATTAGCAGCACGGACTCTTACTGAGACAACATGATTTAAGGTGATCGAAACAAATTTACGCCATCAAAGAACGGAATCTTCAAGACAAAATAAGCGCTACGTATATATCGCTCACGTTCGACCCGGATCAATACCGAATCCTACGTAAACTTATCGGGCAGTATGGGCTACCTAGAAGGAATGAATTTTTGCGCGGCGTACGGGTTATTTCATTCGTGGAGACCATCAGCTCCCCCTTCGTTATGAGACTTTCGGAAATTCGATCGACGGGTGGGTGAACAAGAACGTCCGACAAGAGGACAACGTTATTGCGATGCTACACGTGTCTACGACCAAGTCTAGAACGAGTCTCTTAGTTTTGGAAGGCAACTTTCGAGGTCGCCGATGCCGGATTTTGGTGGATTCCGGCGCTTCGGAGAACTTTTACAAGGCTGAGTGGGTACGGAAGCATAATATTTCGGCGGTTTTTGGAGAGAAATACCGGATTAAATTGGAAAATAGCATTACAACTACGACTCGCCAACGACTACGGAATGAAGTGCTTCCACTAGGGACATTTGTTATACGTCTAGACGCAATTATCACATAACTGGTCATCATCCTCGGTCAACCTTGGTTGCAAGCCGTAAATCCGGATATATATATTGGTATGCTAAAACGATCCGCGACCGTAAAACCAGTGAAGCTATGGTGTTTGGCGACGAGTACACCGTACTAGTGGCATTACATCACTTAGAGGCGGATGCGATGACAAAATGTTGAGACAACTCCCATCATACCTCCTTGTGATCGGACTACGAGAAGTACATGACGCGGTCGCCGACATCAACACCGACCAACAAGCCGAGTGGACGACTTCGTTACGAGATTCCCTAAATAGTTTATGGACATCATTAAGGAGCTTGACAGTCTACCGCCAACACGCGAGTGTGACTTTGAGATTAATCAGGAGCGAACGTGAGATTAAATCACCTAAGGAGCGAACGTACCAGATGTCACCCGCAGAACTCCGAGAGGTTCACGTACAATTACAAGAATTACTGGCTGAGGGCTGAATTCGTCCGTCTAAATCTTTGTACGGTGCTCCGATTTTATTTGTACGCAAGAAGGATGGTACCATGCGTATGTGCGTAGACTACCCGAAACTCAACGACCTTACGAGGAAAGACCGTACACCGTTACCCCGGATCGACGAATTACTCGACTCGCTATATGGGGCTCATTATTTCGGTACGTTGGACATGTGTAATGGCCATCCCCAAGTTCGAGTTGAAGAGCGCGACATCCACAAGCCAACATTCCGAGCTCATTACGGATTGATCGAGTATTACGTTCTACCCTTCGGACTTTGCAACGCCCCGGCTGGATTCCAAGCGATGATGAATCGAGTTCTAGCTCCGTATCTTGGCAAGCTCTGCGTGGTATATCTCGACGACGTGTTGATCTACAATCATACGGCCGATGAACACCTCGAGCACATTCGACTCGTGTTACAAGAGTTGCGTCGACACAAGTTGCATATTAAACTCTTCAAGTGTTACTTCGGACGATCGAACGTCAACTTCCCGGGACATGTGGTGGAAATGGACAGACCCGAATAGACCCCGACAAAGTGGAGGCAGTACCAAATTGGTCTCGGCCGAAATATGTGACACAAGTACGAGGATTTTTCGGACTTGCTGGATTTTACCGGAGGTTATCAACAAATTCGCAACCCTAGCAACCCCATCAACGGAGTTTATCAAGAAGACACCGGAATTTCGCGACACTCCTTAAGCCCAGTCAACATTCAAGCAAATTAAAGACGCGATGGTATGTGCACAAGAATTGGTAATTCCTGACACTTCTCCTAATGCAAGGTATGCTTTGTACACGGATGCTTATGGATTTGTTGTGGAAGTTGTGTTGCTACAAGACCAAGGTATCGGACCACTACTTATTGTTGCATATCATGCTCGAAAGATGAATAAGCATGAGGTACACTACCTTGTCCACGAACAAGAGTTATTGGCAGTGCGCGACGCTTTACTAAAGTTCCGTTGCTACTTAGACGGCACGGCGGAATTTACGGTTATTACGGATCACGACACGTCAAGACACTTCTTTCGGCAACACGATTTGTCTACTCAACAAGTGCGATGGGTACAAGTTTCAGCAACTTATCAACGATAGATAGAAATCGTCGCGTACAAGAAGGGAGCACTCAATTCTGCGGACGCTCTGTCTCGCCGACTAGACCCGAAGGACTCATAACATACAATGCAACTGTTGCGCGATTGGACCAACAACGAAGCAGAATGCGAGTTACGCACGCAAATCTTTTCGCTTGCATCCCGGTTACCTCATGACTTTGGACTTCATGCGGAAATCAAGAATGCTTATGACTCGGATGAATACTTGCTTACCCGGAAATCTATGCGTACCTGGCTTGTACGTCAATCGAATGGACTCGTGTACGCCTACGGGACAAGGCTATATGTTTCGAACGGTTCTACATGGCGATCGAGAGTAATGTAAGCACTACACGACGCACCGACCGCGGGACATCATGGTATTACTCGACTACTGCCAACAATAGCCCGGACGTTTTGGTGGCCTAAAATGAAGCGGACAGTAGAGAACTGCGTACGTAGTTGTGTTACCTACCAACGTAACAAGTGAGCGCGACACAAGCCCTATGGACTCCTTCAATCGCACGAGGTACCTACCAAGCCCTTCGAACACGTATCGCTTGACCTCATAATGGACCTTCCCAACTGCGATGGGTATGATGTTGTGGTGGTATTCGTATGTATGCTTACGAAACGGACGATTGCCGAGCCGATTACTAAAGCAATTACAACGGAGCAATTAGCGAAGGATGTGCACCGCGCTGTACTCCGGCACTTTAAACTACCACGAAAATTAATATTTGATCGAGATCCCCGGTTTGTGAGCGACTTTTGGCAAACCCTATTTAGGGATGTTGGTACCAAGCTTATCATTTTGACGAGCTACCTTCCCAGCAGGGCCAGACCGAACGAGTAGATCATACGTGGGAGCAAGTCATACGTTGCTACCCTTAACGACGATTGGGTTTAACACCTAACCAACGTGGAGTTTGCGATCAACGCAGCGGTTTCTACGTCGACGACTATGTTTTCATTTAAGGCGACCCCGGGATTCGAGCGCACATCTCCAACAACGGCTATATTTGACGACAACGAACCCAATTGTACTTTACCGGAGCAAGTAAAGATTGTGGATAAAATGCATAGATTTGCCCACGACTGCGTCAAGGCAACCCAAGCGGATATGCAAGAACCTACGAATCGGCACCGGTCACGAGTACCTTTTACAATTGGCGACATGGTTAAGCTCAAGGCGGCAAATCTCTAATTTATACAAAAGCCATGTTCTAAACTACGCGATCGCTACATTAGCACATTCCTCATTATGAAGTTATCCCGGTTGCGCTTCGGCTTGAACTACCCCTTGAAACTGTTAACACTAGCATCTCGTTGCCGAGAGTGCTAAGTGCTTATGTACAAGGTAGCTACTTGTCATCCTAGTACCTAGTGTTATGCTATTAGCGGTACTCTATTCCCTATTAGTGGCCGTCGCCCAGCCCTGCCGGTGCCTTCGCCGGCCGCCATCTCTCTCTTCTCACTTCTCTAGTCACCACAACCGGCCCTCTTGTGGGGCCGGCACGATCTACGTGTAACTATCCGTTCAATACATTTTTCGAACCACACCTCTTCTCATGTACGACTCCGGTCGTGCCGGACTTGAGGAGGAAAGGCCGGCGAAAACCCCCTCGCACATGTCGTCGACGGTCCCGTCCTGATCCACTCGCTCCCCCGTCCTAGATATCGTTTCTCCTCCCGTCGCAACTCGCCTCCTAGCCTAGACTTCCCTACCCCTCCGGCGGTTGGGGAGAGAGGAAGTCCATAGCGGCTAACGGTGTCTGGCTGGCGCTCTTGCCTCCGCGCTAGGTTTTCTCATGTCCCATGTCCGTCTCCATTTGTTTCCAATACCTATCTAATCGTGCGAAATCCGCCCGTACCCTCCCCCCCAATGGGTTTATGCTGTCAAGGGGGCGCCTCTATAAGTAAACTACCGTTGCGATAACCCTAGGCACCCTGCCTTAGGCAGCCTGTCGATAAATTGGTACGGAATGGGGGAGAGGTTGGTCGAACCCGTTGATCGAGTCGCCACTCCTCAAAAGCTATCGGGTTCGGAAATTACTTATCCAAAACCCCTCCGTGCCGGATTGTTCTGGCGGCGGTCGATCATGTGGACTTCCGGCTGCAACCCTCCTCCGTCCACCGTAGCTTCTAGCCTCGCCCCAGGGGAGACTCGAAACTCACAGGGCTGGACGACGACGGCTAGCGAGGGCCTTGCCATGGCGGTGCTTTCCGGCAGTCCTCCGCCAGCTCCAACACCCGCACCCCACCACTGATCCGGCCGTACCCCCTTTTGCCAAAAAGTATTTCGCAGACACCGCCCCCGGCCACTTTGTCGGGAGAGTATTTGTGAGTTTTCAGTCCCGAAAAAACGTATCGGACGGGCTGAGCGGGAGGTCTTAGTGTTGGTGTACGGATGTTACGATTTCCAAAACCCTCCGTACAAGGCCTCCCGACAGTTGATGATCCCGCGGATCGGAGTTGCCGGTACCTCGTTTAGCCCCCTACCCCTTAAGCATGACACGGCTACATGGTTACAAGCGCCCACCGCGTGGAGGTAGAGGTAGGTGCCGACGGGCTTGCGAGCGCACCCCCTTCCTGGGCCGCCGCCGCTGCGCCGCCGGCGGGCGCCGGTATTGGGCACTTCTATGTCGGGTGAGCGTCCACAATTGTTCTGTTTATGGACCACATTTCCCGGTGCCCGTGCTCTTGGTACGTCATTCAATTCCACGATCGGATTGTCCACGTGCTTGAAGAGTTCATGCTTGGAGCGGGGGCTACGAAGGGGCGGGACTTGCGGTTGGAGTCACAAATTTCGTTGTTAGCACTAGTGCGCGCCCGTTGACCCACACTCCCATGCACTTGCCTACGCTACACCCTCAAGGTCCGAAGCCGTCGCTCCGTGCCCCCTTAAGTCTGTTACCGTTGTGGCAACGACACTGTGCTTGCCCGAGCCTACCCGTTTGTAACACTTCGGCCCATCCCGTACAACGGAAGTTTTGCAAGATAGTAGCTACCAATTGTCCACTTTTGGCCTAGCGTGGAGCACGTCATATCCGTTTGGAGCACGTCACATAGATGTTCTTTCGTTTTGTTTCTTCTTTCGCTTTCACATGTTTTCTTCCCTTTCTCCACATTCTTTCCTTCCCTTTTCTTCCCCTTACCTTTTCCTTACATACCCCTCCCTATCTCACTTATCTATTGCTCTACTCATTTCCTCTCTCTATCGTTTTCATTTTTAGCTTCTATGCCCCCCCCCACCCCCCATCCTCCCCTTCCTAATATTATTACGGATTGGTAAAAATTTTGGCGGTGTGTTCCCCTTATGTGGCATGATGTTGATGCATACTTCGCTTTCTAGTTCTCTTTAACATGTTTTTTTCTTTCTCCACCTTCTTTAGCACGGCCAAAATTTGGTCGCACACATTCCATACGTCCTCTCTAAAAGCCTAGCTAGGGGGTCATTAACAGGTTCTTGGGGTGCAGGTTGGTGACGGAAACAACGTACGGTGTGCCATAACATACACGTACATTAAAACGCCTGAAAATCGGGCCGTTTTCTGCGCTATAATGTTCCTCGTATAGGTGCTTGTCTCACACTCCCGGTAAGTCTTGCATTGGGAGCCAGGGATTGGATCCGGATCCTACGGCTCCGCGAATCCCCGAGACTACTCGGGTTCGGACTCGGTCTCGTGGGTCCGGACCCTAGAATCAAAGGTAATCGCGGGATCCGGACCCTAGAATCACAGGTAATCCCTTGATCCGAACCCTGGGTTCGGTAGGTAATCGCGGGATCCGAACCCTAGAATCACAGGTAATCGTTGGATCCGGTACCAGTTATTGTAAGTAATCGTTGGATCCGGTATTCATCGTACTTTAATGGATCCGCGGTAATCGCGAGTACCTCACCCTCGCAAAACGATGTGGAATCGCGATACCCAATCAGTACTCACGATTCCGAGTATCTCACGATTCTGTGTTGGCCCGAAGTGACACGTTGTTTTTTTGGGAGGTATTTGGCAATGCAAATCTGTTGAGGTGTATGTCTAGGATTGGTTCAATAGCCATGATTGTTGTCATTCCGCAGCCTTGAATCGATTGTAGGCCACCCAAGGGCAATTTAAACGGTGCGTACGCGCTTGAAATCCACTATAATCTGCCCGTCCACATCCAACTCCTATCATAATTAGCAACAATGGCGGGGCAAGCGGGAAGTAGTAGACCGTCTAGATTAGGGAAGAGCTTGTCATCGACGGCTATCCAACGTACAGAAGAGGAGCTTGTTCGGAATTTAGATAGGGTGTTCAGGATACCTCAGTCAAAATCTAATGTATGGGATCCAAGCATGAGCAGGCGCATAGAACTAGTAGAGACGTAAAAATTGAATTTGCATTACAAATTTCCCCAAAAAATGCGCAATTTGTATCAATTTGCATGAGCACTTCGAGTACTTGTTGGAATCGCGAACCCAACGAATCCAACGGAACCAAAAATTTAGAAGTACTCATGTACTCGGTTCCGGAACCGAAAACACAGGTACTCGCTGGATCCGAACCCTAGAATCACAGGTAATCGCTGGATCCGAACCCTAGAATCACAGGCAATCGCGGGATCCGGACCCTAGAATCACATGTAATCGCGGGGTCCGAACCCTAGAATCACACGTAATCGCGGGATCCGAACCCTAGAATCACAGGTAATCGCGGGATCCGGATCCCTTTTTTAGAGGTGCTCACTAGTTCCGGATCCTAAAAAATCAAGTACTCATGGATCCGAACCCAACAAAAAATGGCGGATCCAGTCCCTGTTGGGAGCTCAACAAAGCAAACTCGAAGCGGATCTCCGCACTTCTCCTTTGCTTGGCACACCTTCGGTTAAGTCGGCCCATTACTAGCATCCCATCGCTTTGGAGAATGGGGGCCGGTTGGAGCCTATGGCGGCCGAGTCGGTCGATCGCATGGGTATTTTGTTTGCAGCTCGTCGCTTTCAGGGCATGGGGGCTGATAACTCTGACTCGTTCTATACGCTCTAAAAGTTACATCCATATGCAACGTTTCGTTCGTCGAAGCACTTTTGTTTCTTGTCGGCGTTTTTGGGGGGATGTGCGGCGAGAATAAATGCAAGGTATTTATGTTGGTCTTCATGGTATTTTGGGTTATTAACTCCGCGACGCTTTGCAGGAGGGCAGAAATGGTTTTGTGGCATGCCTTCCTATTCCTCGGGCTTTTTTTGCTCTTGTAAGATTATTTTTTGTCATTTAAGGCCGGTTATGAAGTGAACTTTGCCACCATTCACAAAAGATGAGACGCTTAAATTCAGTGATTAAAATACTATGCTTAGGCTACTTGACCTGTCCTTTATTCTCCTTTGTTTCCGTGCATTCCGCTGCTTTCTTTGTAGCAAATGGGTTATGTGAACATATTGACCAATGATTAGAACAAGTGGAATCGCGGAAGTAAAGCGTCCGATGCTGAAGTACCTTTGGACTACGCGATAACGCTATGCACAAGACAAAGGTGAAGAATTGAGGCAACGCTTGTATATTTATTACCGCACAGGTACGGCAATGACATATATCCTTATTTGTGTAGCCACGATGAAGGACATATATGTCGCTTTCATGCAACACGACACTAGCAATAGCCATACCGTTTCGTGTGCCATGATGAAGCTTCGTAAAGCAACCTCGGCGTTCTCTCGCAGGCATTAACACGCGGCTCTAAAATATGCAACCACTTCAATTGTGCGACACTCTGAAAAGATAGATTTTAAAATGAAAACGTGACGGAGGAAATAGAGCGATTAGTGGCATGCGTGTCCGGTGTCCCCACTCTTCACAACGATGTCGCATCGTCAATATAATGCGAGCTGCACATCGCTATCAACACCACGGCCGCGATATACAGCACCAGCACCGCTTACCAGTCGTTAGCGATTTAAATGCTTTTATCTGTACGTCCAAATTGCGATTGAGGGTACGACATCCTCTTTGGCGTCGGAATCAGGGCTACCGCCGTCGGCGACGCTCTGCTTGTAGCTCCCGCTCGGTCGCTTCCAGCCGCTGACGCAACTCTGCATCAGCGCCGCAACACACGGGCGTCGGCACTGTCAAAAGTCGAGGCGGAGCGAGTTCCAAGCAAATCATATATAGTTCTATAATCACCCTCTTGGTGGTTTCCACTACATTTTATGGTATGAAAAGTCTTTAATGCTATAGTTCTAATAATTGTCAAGGTGATTGCGATATACAACGGACGGGTGAAAGTCGCCCCTTCCATATATGGAAATGACATATTTCATAGCCACCATCTTATGACGTGCATCATATCAATAACGATTGACGGCGTTGTGTTATTCATATAATCCCCGCAGTGACACGCGCAATTCAAACTCAGTATGTAAGGCACCTCATCATGCACATATTAATAAATAACATTCTGAATATGCCCGAAAGATATAACTCAATCTCTTCACCGTTTGATAAATAAGCGCTCAATAAGTTCTCATTACCAGAAAGACTGAAAATTATAATATAATTGAAAAGTATATAAAATATCTTATATATACATTTATTACTATATAAGTAATTATATAAAATAAGTATATAAAAATCTATAAAAATGCTGAAAATTTGAAGTTGATAAGGAACTCTGAATTATCAAATTTCTAATCACTACTGCCCGCTAGATTGTCGCTGTCTAGAATTCATTTTAAGAAATGTAGTCTCACACTGTCTCTTGCGTTTACTGTTACATCCGACTTAGTATCGCGTTAGGTACCGTCCCTAATGTTGACTAGCTGCGCGTGGGCAATCCAATTCGATGAAATGGCGACACCTGCAAAAAAAAATACCAGTAAAACGGCCATTAAGCCCCTTCGCAACGCCGTCGATTATATGCGCAGTGGATTCGCGATTGCTCGGATGAGTTAGCGAGTACTTTCTTGTGTTCTAGAACTTGATGATGACTTCCATGTCTACATATTTGTCTGACACGTGTCGCTGGGGCGAGTGTAACCCGCTTTCAAAGAGCGACCACGTTCAACATGCTACTGCGATCCTCAACTGAACACATCACCATTATAATTGCATTTTGTGAACAGGATCGGACTTTTCGCGATGGTGGTAACCCATCGATCGGCAGCTGAACTGATAAATATCCCCTAGATGACAGAGTCGCTAAAACGTGGCTACACAGGTAACTGACAATGTGCCTTTTCAGTTACGAGGAGGGAAGAAAATTCGTGCTGGACAGACGGCATTATTCATGGACGAGCAGCACACGTGCCACTCGGATACTGTGGCGAAATTACGAGGGACACACCGTCAGTGGCTCCCTCCGCCGCACGCAATTTTGCTGTCCACTCGGCTCTGTTTCGTTGAAGCACGTTGGCCACCATTTCCTTCAGGGCCGCCGCGTTGCTGGCTTGGTCCGCCAACAACTTCTTAGTCACGCCTGCCAGCCCGGAGCGTAGCACTGCGGAAACAGCCGCCGCATGAAACGTGCTCAATTAGTCGCGTCGGTGCCGCCGGCGCTGCTATTTCAAAACCAATATGATAACATGTCATTGTCGAGGCGACGAAGAAATGAAGATGAAACGAACGAGCGCGTATATCAAAGTCGCGCGGCAGTGACGAACGTGTGTGGCTGAGTGATTTCCAAAGCAGCGACTTGTGATTTCAACGATAGTGTATTAGAAGAATTGAAAATAAAACTAGCAAAGACAATTAATAACTGCCAGGTCGCCATATCACTGCGCACGGACTAATGTACTAATCTGCGGTTTCTTTGAGGTTTCAATTGTATCAAAACAAATGGTCTAAAAAAGCACCAAAATGAAGTCAACCACGATGGGCACAGGTTATCAAAGGTGTACGCATCCATACATTGAGTCAATTAATCAGTAGAGCCAATCATTCACTTCTTCAAAAACACATATCGCCACTAAATCATTGCTACCTTTAATAACGTTTATCCCTCGCTCCCATTTATCAGCACGCGTCAGTAACTTAAGTACACCTAGCAATTGTGGATTTCAAATTCTCTTTTTGAATCAGTGAACTGTATTGAGCTGTATTGATGTGCGAAGTAAAGTCACAGTACTCGACGTCGCCTCGGATTGGATGGCGTGAGTGAGGTTGTTACGCACAGTCCATCTCGTCGTACTGCGCCGAAAGGCGCTCCTCGAACGTGCGCAGCGCATTTGCCGAGCCGGCCGCCGCGCTTTGCAGCCTCGCAAAGCGCTCCTGCAGCCTCGCAGCCCGTTGGCTCTCTGCTTGCAGCTCCGTTGCCATCTCTTCCATGTAGGCTTCCATCCGTTGCGCTGTTACACGGAAACAATAAATAAAGTGAATTAAAAAGCCGAAAACCATTTAATAAGCGGGCTGGCAGAAAACTAAACACGACTGCACAATGTTAAACTGTGAAAGTGCAGCTCGCAACAACATTCAGTCAGAGAAGCACTTTCAAACCAAACCACAGGAAGGCGCTGTTGGCGGGGCATAACTGGGAGTCAGAGTGGCAGAGAGGGAAAGAAAGTTGAGACAGCACAGGAACATTGCAGCACGCGTGTCGACATTCGGCGTCGTGCTTCGTAAAAGTAATGCGGAACTGTGGCTCAATCTGTATTAAGGTGACAGGACGAATCTAATGCGCAGCACCCCCGCGCCGTATCCGACGATAGGGATCGATAGGGATTCGAACCAAACGCAAGTGGGGGATCACTCTCGTCTATACACGGCGTCAGGGTAGTCGAGATATTTCGGGTCAGTATGCCATGTGCACGAAATCTGCCGTTGATGTGTTTGTCTGGTGGATTTTTTTCACGAACAGGACACGAACAGGACGACCATCTGACATGTGCGAACGTGCATGTAAAGGGGTTGGAATGAGACGACTCACCGTCGGCGGTGGCAGCGGCGGCCGCTCGCAGCTGCACGCCGGCCGACCGCAGCTCCTCCCGCATTGCGGCCTCGCGCTGCAGCGACTCCTCCACTTCGCGCGCGGCGGCCCGGAGCGCGGTTTTGGTGGCCGCCAGCTGTCTCCGCAGCTCTATCGCCACATCAGCACAAACAAGCTCAACACATAGTAATTTTCTTGGATTGTACAACCCAAAATAGCAACAGATGAATACGAATAGTCGAAAACAACCCCAAAAAATCCAAAAAACGGCGATTTTAAGGACGTCGATCATGAAATATGATATTCGAAAAGCATTTGTAATCAACTTGGTATATCGCCTATTTAATCAAACCTACTTTATTTATTGTTTGATGCATCCGAGATCAAGCCACTTTCTATGGGAATGGCCGACAGCTACAGGCGGGCGAGGAGGGCCCACCCTCCGCCTCCGCGTCTCGAGTCTGAGCCAGCGCTCGCTGCTGCTCGGTCAACGCCGCCAGCCGCTGGTCCCGGTCCTGCAGTGCTGCCGCAAGCTGTTGGCTTCGCCCCGCCTCCTTCAGTATCGCCTCCTTGGCGGCCACCGCCGTGTCTGCGCGCCATCCCGGCCGCAGCACGGTCAGCGACGCGGTTTGGACAGCTACGCATTATCGACGGTAGTCGTATCATAATTAGGGAGTCGCCAATAAAGCACATCTGCTTAAAAAAAAATTTAAGTGTAAGCGAGTCAGTTGCTATAATGAATTAAGCTACAGTAACTATCGACACCTCGTCATTGACATATGTTAATATGAAAAAATATTCTATTGCAATAAAATAATCGCGACCTGGGAACTGAAATAACCTCTGGCCGAACAACCCAAAAAATTCTGAATCATTTCAACATTCGTGTATTATTTCAACACTTGCGACGTGAAATGTGTTTGACATTTCAGTCATGATCGAAAATAAAGCATCAATTTAGGTACAGTTAAATCGAGGACGGGTTGTTCCGAGCCTAAAAACAGAGTTATATTTTATATCATTATAGGGACCATTTTCATGCGAACCGTCGATAAAATCAACCCATCGAATACTTACATACACGTCGGCAATTCAGTCGCCACAGCTGTTCGTTACGAAGAGCGAATCGGTGAATTAATACGGGGGGATCAGTCATTGCTCTGATGAAACCACCAACACGACGTAACAGACAACTAAAGCAGTGGCCAAGTGAACTCAGCGCAGGGGGCATCACACGGCGCATACCCGCTCGCCCCGACATCGCCGATTGCAGCTCTTGACGGAGCCGTTCGATCTCGTCGTGCTGCGCTCTGATCCGTTCCTCTACCTTGGAATTACTTACAAATTCCGATCCCCACCGTTGCTGTTGCTGTTGCCGATTGTCGGTGTTTTGCGTCGCCATCGCAGCGCCGAACTGCTGACTGTTATTGTGGTTCGCGGCTTGGTGGGTCCCCTCCCGTCCTCTCGTGACTGTCGATCCCCTGCCGCCTTGCGCACCGGACCGTTCCGTCGGTTGCGGCTGTGCGTTACGCCGCGCGTTCGCCAACTCTTGTCGTAAACCTGAAACAATAATAAGAAATTAAAATATTACGCCCAACCATTGTCACCCACCCGATTTATTCAATTAAAAAAATCATATAATTTTAACGCATGGTAATGTTAAAGGTTAGCAACCGTTTCGCCCCGAAACCCTAAATGTCTTGGTTGGCCCTAACATTTAACCTACTAATCCCGTTAATCTGTTCAAGCAACACTTCATTCTATATTTCAAGCATAACAGCATACGAAAAATCCAAGGTCTGATAGGTTTTAGACTTTCGCATGTATTTATTTGATTACTTTATCTAGCCGGAGTCATTATGAGCGGATTGTCTTACAAAAAAGTACATCTCCAAAGGACGTATCATAAAGTACCACCATCACGATTATCCGAGATTGTCAATTCTGTATCGTCGATCATCTGTTTAATGAGCGATTAATTCACGTAAAATCGTGTTAGGGCCAACCAAGTAAATGTTGTCACACGGTAACAGGGGCGCAGCATCATGACAATACCTTGCGCCTCCGCGTCTTTGGCCGTCGCATACTCTCTCCATTGCTGCAACTCTGCCGCCATACGGGCGCCCTGCTCCCGCAGCCGCGCTGTCACCTCTGCCCGTCGAGCGTCATCCTGCTGCGCCGCCCACTGAGCCCACTGCGCCTCTGACTCTGCCACCACAGCACCCATCCAACCAAACTTCAAATGTTTACACTCATCGCTGAAAAATCTCAAATTTCGTCAAGCACTGAATGCCATTGCGCCGATTTGCGTAGAGCAGAGCGAGCAGATTTTAGGTAATGCTTTCGGAAACCGTTTTCCCCATGTAATTGACGGACCGAGCGAGGCGGCTTAGGGTTTCTTGCTGAGGCTATACATATTTCTCGACAGCGCCCCATGGACAAAAAATGCACTATAAAAAAAACTGGACGTATCTGAACATGGGGTATTTCCCCTAAAACAAATAGCCACAACGAATAAAGACTAGAAATGTTTTCGAAATGTATGAAAAAGTGGATACAGGCAAGGCCGCGTATAAAGTGACGATGAGCTCTATATAGCTTATCTGACCACTTCCCCTTAAACTGGGTCCAAGTCCCATTTTACTCCAGCCGCCTCCCAATCATATCAGTTTATGTGCTGCCAATACAAAACACCACATGCTTCCGACCGTCCCTCGACCACGCCTGGGCTCCTCAATCATATCATAGGTAACACGCGCGTGTAACGCTTTGTTGCCGCGTTGAGTGTTTAACATGCGATGCGCATTTTGTGGCTTTCATTTGCGTAATTGCTGTGAGGCAGGACAATTAAAACGTGCAGTGGACGCAAGTAGCTGCCACTTTTCTATGTTACGTTTTTTTTATTTTTGCAGCATTTATTTCATCGTATCTAAATTGTCCGAAAGTTCGCGGTTTATGGGCGCTTGATATTCATCCGTGACATTTTGTTCGATGTGAAACGTTTGAAATTGTGTGGAAATTTCATTAAGTGATACAATGGAGCGCGATTCAAGTCCAGCATTCATAAAACGCGAAAAATCCAAAGAGTGCATTGCTCAGCTTCAAATTCGCTCGACATTGTTAATTGCGGATGTAAAATGTGTTACATCATATATAAAAAACACCTTCAATTGCACCGCCATATACTAGACCTTCAGTGTTGTGAAATGTGAGTTTGGGCTATCGGCTTCCACATTCAATGCGCTCCCAAAGTAATAATGGATACCATAAAATACTAAATCATTGCGGTTCAGAGCAATGCATTTTGCATCAACCGCCTCTATGTGAAATACAAGCAACTTCGGATTGAGTTTTCCTGATTAGCAAATTCGTTGATTGATAGGCAACACCAGTAAAGAATTATTAATATCCCGATACCCTCCTTCCGTCGCCTTTGACTTAACGGTAGAGTGGAAATTAACTTGCCCCACACACGTGCAATTTCATCCTTCACAACCCCAATTAGGTCCCTAGCCATGTGAAAGCCCCAGATTCTATGAACCTTAAGCATTCTATTTTTAACTTGTCAATAATTGCCGTAGCAAAACAATCAGGCAGTCCCCCCAAAAATGAGATTGAACATGTCGAAATGAAAACGGCATGTAACCAAATATTTAAAAACAATGAAAGAATGACTTGGGAAACAGCAGCATTGGGTAAATATGAAATCCTAAAAATATGTGTATATATATCATACTCAAGCTTTCATTTCATATGTTTTACGGAAGCATGCATTGTAGATTGGAATTAAGGTCGCTGATTTGAATACACCTTATCCAATCCTATCATTTGAATGTAATCGATACAGTTGGCTAAAATTTGCCCATCTGTCCGTCTCTCCCATTATGCCTTCCTGTGTCCGTTTGTCCGGCGTCGTCAGGTACATACAGGATGCAGCTCACATCTCTGACCACATGCTTTGGGAAATGCGCACGGAGGAAGTGGCATTAACTTGTCTATTTATTCAGTAAGAGTAATCGAGGGACGATATATGTGAATCAGATGTTGCGCTAAGGTAAATTTTAGCGACAGAGGTGGGGTTTAGTAGCAATGGCAGTCAGACACGCGTACATGCGAGGGTCGCCGTACAACTGTTTTAGTTTCGGCGCATTCAGGTTTTAGAGCAGCAAAGAGCTTCTGCGGTGCAACGACGCGCTTATCACACATTCATGCATCACTTGTAATCAGCAAGACGTGAATTGGACCATTTTGGTGTTTCTTCACATTGGCATTTCTGATGGCGTTGAAATCGTTACAAATATAACCGCCGGGTTTTAGCGACACAGTGTTTCGAAAAAAAATCCCATTCGGATTCAAATTTGATTCACAGGGCCAGCGTTTATCTGTCTGAGACACTGCAATACATGTCTTAAGACTTTTGCTACGGGCTGCGGCATAAAAGGAGCTCATTGAAAGTTGTAATACAATTTACAGAGTCATTATTTTTCGCATGAGAAACAAAGTCGCGACACTGATTCGACGGAACACTAACTCTGATCTGAAGGCCATCGCGAATTCATGTTTTGGTTATGTATATGTTTCTGCAAAAGCAGCGGAATGCATATTTCCCGTCGCTTTCTGCATTTTGACTTTTATGAACTCTTCAGCGGTAAGAGTAGCACCCCCAACACGTGTGAAACTCAAGACCAAGCTCGCAATATGTATCACAATGACAAATTGTCCGTTTAGCATCGTGTGACGCCTTGTGGTGCCCCCCTATCGTCTTTATTGCGTGATGACCTCGATTTCGACGCGAAGCACCACGACATACGCGCGCACGAAAGGTATGGAAGAAGCCACACGCAAGCTCACGCACTACGTAGCCAACGCAGCCGCGATACACGCACATACGACCAAGCGCGATAGTCCTACATTGCGAACAGCTGCATGCTGCCTGCCATATACGCCGTCTTGGCGTTACACAGTTTATCAGTCGGTGGCCACTACAAATTATGTCGTGTCCTGCCCTTAATGCACACCCCTCCCATTTCCATATAAAAGCCGTAACAGGAAGCCTCCAAAGATGCGTAACTCGCACAGCAATGTAAGCAATCTATGTATATTTAATGCAGTGGCGCACAATTATAATGCGCATAATGTTGGTTTCTCAAAAAACAAATACGCGAAAAAACAATCGCTGATGTATGAATTAAACGCGTACCATTGGGCCGATCACATCACACGCACGTGACAGTCGTAAAACAGTTTTAGCTTTCATTGTGATGCAAATGTCACATCATTATTCGCTCTGCGGTCAAAACACGTTGACAAATACGACATAAACAAACATTTCACCGACATAAACAAAAATTCAGTGGTGCAAATGCATCATTCGGTGCTTGTGGGAGTTATTGCAAGGATACCTTGCCGTGCGGTCAGTGCAGCCTGCACCTGCGCCCTCAGCCCACTCAGCTCCGCCTCCGCTGCGCTCAGCGCCTCTCGCAGCCTCGCCTCCCGCTCACCCCCCACGCCACCACCACCGCCCTCATCGCCCGCAGCCCGACGTTCTCGCACCGCCGCCAGCTGAAGCCGCAGCTCTACGGACCAGTTTGAAGAAAAATGCCAAAAATCGAAATAGGCATTGCAAAACTTTTAAATGGCTAAATTGCATCTAACTCAATCGATATTAATTCGTTTATTGAGTGAGAACTTTAGTGGGGGGCTCTCAGGTTACCTGCCGCCTCGGCTTCGCGTGCCGCCACCACTGCGCGCTGCTCCTCGAGCTGCGACCCCAACATCGACGTTCGTTGCTGTGCCTCTGTAATCGCCGCCGCTTCCCTCTTACGGGCTTCCTCAGCAGCCGACTGCACAGCTGCAGAGAAGAACAGAGCATTCACCCTCAGCTTTCGTGATACGACTAGGAAAAACTTTCATGTCTGCAACGAGCCAAGGCGTATTAAGACAGTATCGCCAATTTGCTACTCGAACGATTATACATCTTAAAAGAATATCAACATAGCTTGCTGTTATTAGCCTGTGTCACAGCTTGAAAAAGAAATTGTAACATGGATGCGCACTCTTTTTTTCCTCTGCGCTCCGCTGCAGCGCCGCGCGCAAGCCCTCCATCTCCGATTGCGACCGCTGCCAACGCTCCGCCTGCGCCTTCCATTCTGCCAAATTATAAAACATACATACATCCGGCGCCCTCAATGCTCTTGAATTTTTTCGACATGCGAGCCATTGACTTCTGTTCGGGCAAGAAATTGACGGCTGACGCTGCAACAGCAGTTGACAGCGAGAAAGATTGGAACACATTAATCCACGTTTAAAGTGGAAATAATGCGTTTGTTCACAAATACGCTTCAAAATCTTTTTTTGGTTCTTTTCTAACTACAGATTAAAATGAAGTTGGTGGCAAGAAAGGAGGTAACCTGTTTGGGCGGCCACAGCTTGATCCACCCATTGTCGCAGGCTGACGATCTCCTCCTGCGCGGCGCGCAGTCGATCCGAAAGTTGGCGCTCTCGCTGCGTGGCGGCCTCCACGTCGCGTGCGGCCGCAAATTGGCTCGACTCGCTGTGCCAGGCCGCGGTCTGTGCGGCGCTGAGCTGTCGCCGCAGCTCTGGTGGAAGGGGGGGGAGTCATCGAGGCACAGGCTCAGAAATATACACAACGGAAATACATTCCCCGCGCAAAACTATACAAAACACATATATATATATCGAAACAAATTGGACGGTGTCGATAATCTAATATAATGAACATTACGATTTTACAAAGATATCAAATAATATGAATATTGTAATAATTTTGCTAATGTCCGGGAGTGTGTAAAGATGGGATTCATTGGCCAAACAGCTCAATAAAGTGTTTTGGTATCCATTTCAACATTTAGATATGATGTATTGGCTCGCTGATCTACATTTCCTCACTGGTACGGGTATGGTTACATGCGATATTTTGTAATCAAGTTACAGCCATGGACGACAAGCCGGCACAATGAACAAAGCGTCCAAAGCAGTTCCACACATCAGAGCATAATTAACCATTCATTGTGAATGGGGTACTCAAAATCAATACTTTGACAAAACATACATTGTTTTCGGTCAGCCCTCCTCTCTCTCTCCTCCTCTCTTTAAACATAAACCGATAAAATATTCAAAAATATTATGCGTAAATAAAGATACAGCGATACTCATCGAACCCGTAGAATTGTAATCAAACAATAATTTCGTCAATTGACGCTGGGGCTCATTGAGCGAAGCCGCGAGCATCTGAATGTCTGACGGCATAACGTTCTGTTTGTTGTTGTTTTAGGTGGCGATGTTATTCATAAAGAAAAAAGAGGTGGGGTTACTTCCTTTCAGACATGCATTCACAAGTTCTGCAGTTGCCTCTCAATTCATGTCCCAAGAACCAGCAAACCCTAAATCAAACCTACCCATAAACCCTGAATCTTGTTGTAATGCTGCTGCCTGCCTTCCTGCATTGCTCAGGACATGAAACCGTACAACCTACAGCAGTACGTCAATTTTGAATTGGGCGTACGTATTTTGCCAAAAGGAGGTCGCCATCTAAAGCAGCTACTGAAATCGTAATCGCCCAATGGTACAAGTTTATTTCATAGTTATGCCAAAAAGCACGGTCGAAGCTGCCAGTCCGGGTGCGGGTATTCATCAACAGGTGGCTGGAGTGGGGATAATGCGGCCATCACTTATTAATCACCTTCAGCCTCCGCCGTCCGAGCGGCAACGGCCTCACGCTGCTGCTCCAATTGCGCGGCTAAGTTTTTCTCCTTATCTCCGACAATTATTTGAGATCCCGTCGTCTGCCTCTGCCGTCGCGGCGTCTCGTCGTCGTCGACGTCGTCGTCGTCGCTTTGCTCGGATTTTTTTTTGTTATCCTCGCGTCCACCTTTAGTTGGTTGACTCGCCCCTTTCGCGCGAGTCGACGACCCCGCCGTCATCACCCGCTCCGTGGTAGCGGCCATCGCGGCATCGAGTTGCGCGCGGAGGTTTCCGATCTGCTGCCGCGCCTGGGACAGTTCCAACTTGGCGGCAGAAAGCTCCGCAGCCACACTGACGAGCTCTGTCCACCAAAGGAAGCGCACGACACACACCGGAAAAGTGTCTCAGCAATTGAACTGCGGACAGCGAATAATTTCTTTTTTATTAATCCTTTTTTCAATTAATCATGAATTGCATCGAGAATCGATTCAAATTGGTATACACTTCTATATCTGTACAACTACGATTACAGGGTGTTCTATGTGACCCTTAAATCCTTTCTTGACCGTTCGATCAAAAGGCAGAGAAACACATTTTGGGTAAACACGGATAAACACCACAGCAGAATATCTAAATTGTATGGAGAATCGATTCAAATTGGTACACAACTGCTGTACTAAGTAAAACACTGCTATATTTGTACTTTTACGATTACGAGATAGAAAAGGCGGTGCTTAAATCTTTTGTTGACCGCTTGATTAAAATACAAATAAACACGGATAAAATAAAACACCCGTTACTCAAACAGTTCGGCAATTTACTTCATTGTTGAGTGGGGATATGTCGCATCGAGGAACGTCGGGCCTGCTGGAGGTGCGACGGCAGCAGACCCCACGCTCGAGGTGGCCCATCGAGGTGCAACTCGTCCGCGGCAGGTGGAATACGGGTACGGCAGGGCGTGCCTTTGCTCTGCGTTGCCATCCGACCGACGGCAAAGGCCAGCGTACCGGGGGCAGGGGAACCGCCTGCCGTGGACCCTTTACTCGCGGGGGAGGCGCCTCCATTGCCGGGCGCCTCCTCGGAACGCTCGCTCCCCGCCTGCTCCGCCTCCGCCTTCACCTCCTGAAACAACTCTGCGACATTTGACAGCCACGGCAATGAAATGACGCGTCGCCCCACAAATCACAACCCCGAAGCTGTGATGTCTCCACACCAACGGACAGTTGCAAACGAAAACAGCCCAAAATCCTTTGGTATTGTTGCAAGTCGAACAGAGTCACTCGCAAAACAGTAATTAACCAGGGACATTGATAATTGATTACAAGCTCCCATAGAAACACCTCCTAACTCAATTGGCTTATTATAATAGGGTTGAAAATGCAATCGACAGAGGATTTCAAGGTTTGAGTTTGTTTTCACTGTGTAAGGGTTTTCTGACTATCGTGTGACAAGGTCAAGTCAGGCTCAGAGTGAAGGGGAGGAATTCGGATGTTTGCGTCACGTGGTGTGGTTAAACAAAGACGGTCGAGTTCACTTTTCAAACAATTAATGTTAACCCACTTGGAAATATTGAATACTGGCGAGACAGATGAGCCTCAACATATAGGGTTAAGCTAGGTCTTACCTGTGGTCAGCACTCCACCCGTGGCATCCCAGTCCTTTTGCAATTGCGTGTGCGTGTCGCGCAAGTTTTCCACCAGCTCTTGCAGCCCTTGGATCTGAACGTGGCAGTATTTGGAATGGGCATGAGCAAAATGCGTATGCCAGCATCCTCCACCAATGAGCCGAATACCTAAAATACCACCCTCCACACACATACATACCAACATCCCCCCTCACCCACACACACAGTATCACAAATAAACACACACACACACAAGGAAGGGAGAACGAGGGAGGCAGGGGTGGAGGGTGAGAGACCATATCTTAGCAGTTAGCACACTCAAACACAGTAAGATGCACAGCCGGAACGAACACAGTAAGCACGCTCACCCGCGGTTGACTTCCCGTAGATTTATAAGTACACGCACTAACTTGAATGCACACCTCCCCCTCCCTTCCAGCACAGAAACACACACACACACACACACACACACACACACACACACACACACACACACACACACACACACACACACACACACACACACACACACACATGCATGCATGCATGCGCTGCTTC
This sequence comes from Tetraselmis chui, assembly GCA_026401115.1. Taxonomy (NCBI): domain Eukaryota; kingdom Viridiplantae; phylum Chlorophyta; class Chlorodendrophyceae; order Chlorodendrales; family Chlorodendraceae; genus Tetraselmis; species Tetraselmis chui. The sequence goes on from JAPMLY010000637.1 coordinate 26,843, forward strand.
ACCTTTTCTGCCGACTCTGTGACGTCTACCGCCTGCATCCAAAAATTTTCTGCTGGCTGAGCTGTACTCTTGTTTGGCCCCTGTTCCGCACCAAGATTGTTAGCACAACTCGAACTAAGACATACAGGCACCCCCTCCCCTTCTCACCAACACTCATGCATACACACGCATACCAGCCCAGCCACGACTGTGGGCATTCATCACTCTTTCCCCCACCGCTATCCCCAGTCCACAGGCCACTCACTTGCTGCTCAAACGCCGCCAGGCTTTGCTTCGCCTGCCTAAGCTCCCTTTCCTACAGTGACAAACAAAGCCGCCCTTATGTCAGCCATCCTACTAGTACTCGCCTCCCTAACCACACCACCATCGCCACTGCACCCAATACGCCGAACAACCATACATGATATCCAGCAACCTTTTAAACTAATAATCAACGAAAGACAAGTCATTCAACTGCATGCGTGCGGGTGTGCGTGTGTGTGTGTGTGTGTGCGTGTGTGTGTGTGTCTGTGTGTTTGTGTGTGTGTGTGTGTGTGTGTGTGTGTGTGTGTGTGTGTGTGTGTGCGCGTGTGTGTGTGGGTGTGTGTGTGTGTGTGTGTTTGGGGGGGGGACTGAAGGGGGGGTTGGGGGGGGGGAGGTGTCTCACTGTGTGGCTGAGCTCTTCCCTGTACTCAGACATGTTTCTGTTAATGTCTGCTTTGTTTGCAGGGAAGACGGGGTGCACGGTGACCGCCTCGATGTCCCAGCTGCAGCGCACCTCCACCGCAGACTGGTCCTCGGGGACTGTGAGCCTGCGGTTGCTACCCCCCTGCCACGTCTCACCACCCTGGGCTCCATGCAGGACAAACTGCGCACACCCAAACGCCAATGACCTCAGCCTCATTCATGAAAGCAGACTTGCACACCGGCAAATGGTCATCCTTCGTCGTATTGGGGGGCTAAGCTATTGCTGCATGAGCTGGCATGGAGCCATGTCATCACCTTGAACTCTGTTTCGCTTTCAGCCGGCAACGTCGTAGTTCCTCGCCACACGTGGCCGCCGCACCAATGCAACGGCACGGCGCCCTCCATCGACCAACCGCCCAACTGGGGGAGGCTGCCCACAACTGAGAAGATCTCACCCACCATGGTCTGCCCCCCGGCAGGAGCCCAGGCAGCACCAGCAGCCACTCCATCAGCCACAACACTCTTCACACTCAAAGGCTATGCCTGGATCTCTCAACCTCAACCACTTCTGTGCGTGCCATGCAACCGTGCGATGATATATGAATGCATAAGACGTGAATGCATGCAATGATAATAAAACTTTAGTGTCCATCCGTGTGTGGCTTCATAGTTCATAGGTATATAGTCAGTTGCTGAAAGAAACTACGATAAGAGTGAAGTGAAAAGGAAAAGGGGTGCGCACCCTATAGGGTATCTGAAAGGTGACGTTCACTTGTTGAGGTGGCGGAGGGGACGAAGAGGGATGCCCGCGGGAAGGCACCGCCGCGCTGGGTGCGACCAGCGGAGCCCCCCAGACGTGGCCTTCGGAGGCCAGACGAGGTAGATGTGGGAAGCTTCGTCGGGTTAGTGGCCGTCTGACGGCGTGCGTACCCCTACCCGGCCGCTGAACCGACACCAGTAGTCGACAGCCCATGGCTCGACACTTCAAACCGACGGCGCCTCCGTTGCCGTTTAGCGTCACAGCACTATTGGGCTGAGTATAAACCATTATTTCGTCGGCCACTCCAACCTATCTGCGCCCCATTTATGCAACAATAGTCAGTCTCGAGTATGCCTCCCGCCCAACGAAGCGACCGCTCTTCCCCAATACTCTCTCTCGAACAAAGTTCCCTCGCCCGCTGATGTCCCCCGCCGACCCCCTTCTCGTGTATTGTGTTTATGGATATAGAAAGCAAGATATTAGTGCTATTACAGGCCGTCGAGAGAGAACACAAACCAGGGACACGCTAGATTAAGGGGGGGGGGGGGGGGGGGGGGGGAGAAGCAGACATGTTTTGAATTTACCTACAACGCCTTTTACTAAGTTGCCGCGCCGGCTCGCTGACGGATTACCGAACCTCGCCAAGGATGTTGTTGCGGTGCTGCTGCCCAGCGCGGGCGGGTATATAAATCAGTAGGGTCGCTGATGTAGGCTATCCAGTATATAGTGCCGACCCGGGGAGGGCCTGCTCGAGGTGGCGGAGAAATGACGTGCGACCAATCAAGGGTACGAAACTCGTGGACGTGGCCTGGTGACGCTGCCGTGTCGTGCGTGAGGTGAAAGCGGGTGGTGGTGGTGGTGGCCGAGGCTGCTGCTGTTGATGTTGCATCACCTAACGGCCGTATTGTGGTCGGACAACGGTCACTGAGCGCAGCTTGTCCGGACAAAACCCTAGCAAGAGGGTATATGCAGGTACCAGTACCTGTACCGGTGAGAAAAAGGAAAAACGATATTATAAAGGAAATAATTTTAAAGCAAAGACACGCTCCTGGATAGATCATGCTGGAAAATGCCCACCACGTCGGCGGAGAATCTTCCCTCCAAGGCACGCCACAGCGCCACCTCGGGCGACTTCCGGTATAGTCCAAGCCACATACCCCCCCCCCCCCCCCCTTCTTCGACCCCGCGTGCTCTACTTATTTTAGGACGCGACACACGTGCCACCCCGGACGGCCGCCGCGGCGACCCGGCCGGGACATAGTCATCGGCGTCCTCCACCGCCACCTCTAGGCCGGTCGCCCAGCGGCGGGGCCGGGTCGCGCCCTATGGCCCCCGCTCCGGGTGACCTTCCGACATCATCACCTAATGCTCAAGCGCCTTCGCATGCCTTACGACCTGGAAGTACTCCATCTCGGTTTTTACCCCCCACTCCCACAATGCGCTCCCCCGCTCCTTTGAGGTGCGTTAGTTGCTCCGCGTCGTTCCCGACCCTTCAAGCGCTATGCGCCCATCTAAATTCCCCCGCGACAACGTGCACTTTTGCGCCCGACAATTGCCCAGTTGTGGATGCCGATCGCCACCTTCTCGCGCCGTGCACTTTTTGCGGACGATACTTTCGGAGCGGTGGCTTTAGTAGACACCAAAATTCTTGCTCTCACCGTACTTCTACGCCCTCCCAACCGCCGGCATGCGGTGCTTCGCTTCCGCGCGGTCGGCCGTCCCCGCCGCATCCCCAGTCCTTGCCCCCCGCCGTCCAATGGTGCCTTGACCATGGGGCCACTGGTGGGGAGAACTCCAAAGCCTTCTTCGAGTCCTACCTCCTTTCTTTCCGATCTAGTACGTCCTTGAACGGCGTCCCCCCTTCGGTGGTACGCCTCGTCAAGCCGGTCGTCGAGGAGCTCGTCGGTTGCGTTTTGTCTTTCCGCGGTAGGGCCAGCCAAGGGGCTTCCGCGGAAGCGGCTTGGGCTGCGTTGCTTTTATTTCCGCGCTTAGTTTTGCGCCCCATGGCTGACTTCACTTCCGCGGGGCATCTGCCCCCTGACCCAGTCGCTGATTACCGTGACAACCGCTTAGCCCATTAGGCGTCAGGAGATCTCGATACATTGTTTTCCGCCGCTCGCGCTCACGCATCCCTTACCAATGGGCGGGCATCGCCACCTACCTCACTTCCGAGGGCCGGTACCGACCCCATCTCCCCTTCGCAACCCTTTCATAACGGCGTCTCGGCCAAGGTCGCCCACCGGGCGGCTAGTCTAGCTGCGGTTGGGGAGTACCGTCGTGCCATGGAGGCCCTAAGCTCCAACCCCGTTGCAAGTGGTCGCGGGGTGCACAAGGAATTATCACGGTTGCACCCACAAGACGATGACGACCTCGCGGACGTGTTGCCGGATCCCTTCTCCCTCTCTCGTATCAGACTCCGTGCTTCGGAAGTTGATATCATGGAGGTCGTTGCTAGATGCCCTCGAAAGTCTAGTCCTCACGTCGACGGTTGGAGGTTTGAAACTCTTCGCGCGTTGGGTTCCCCTTGCACTCTCACCGGTTTAGCCGAAGCCATCGTGAATGCAGAAGTTCCACCAAGCGTTGCCTCATTCCTCGCCTCTGCCACACTTATCCCGCTAGACAAGCTTGATCCCGAATAACGACGCGCACAAGAGCAAGAACTTCGCGACCAAAAGGGGACGCTGCGCCCGATTGGAATTGGCTCCGTTCTAGTTCGTTTTGCGAATCGCGCGCTTCTCGCCGTAATTGGTGACGGAGTGTCTCAATGGTTGGCTGCTCGGCACCAATTTGGGGTCGGCGTCCGCGGCGGGGCTGAGATCGTACAATTCATGGTTCGAGCTGCGCTTGACGCTTCACCGGACTGGGCGGACATGCAAGGCGACGCACCCAACGCGTTCAACGAGTTCTTGCAGCGTCCCTTGTTTGAGGAGTTGTCAGCAAATCCCGCGCTTCGACAGTTGCTCCGCGTCGCTACTATGTTGTATGGCCGTCCATCTACCGTGTACGTTTACGACTCATCAAATGCTCACGGCCCGGCCATGCGCATCCCGAGTGCCCGTGGAGTCTATCAAGGTTGCGTTCTCGGGGCCATGTTCTTCGCAATAGTTGCCTCCCGGGTATACAAACAGTTGGCTGCGATTGCCCCGAACGAATCCGTTGTATGTTGTTATTCTGATGATGGTCACTTCTTGGGACCCCCTGCGTCTCTCGTGGCTATTGGCGACGCTATGCCGGAGGCGTATGCTAGCGTTGGCCTCACAGTAACCATCCGCAAAAACTGTTTGTATTCCCCTTTGGGTGTCGGTGATGCTTTCGATAACTTACCCGACGGCCACATCATGCGGGGAGTAAATGTCTCCACGGAAGGGACGAAAGTATTGGGGGGGCCAATGGGTACATCCGATTTTGCTCGAGACGTGTTTGAAACGGCCTTAAGTAAGTATGAGGCCTACGGCGAACGTCTAAGGGGTCTAGCGGCTCACCGGCACACTCATACTGCGCTTCGTATCCATCAACATTGCAACCGCCGCTTCGGACACTTTGCCCGTACAGTCCCCCGAGGTCTTGGCATGGGTGAGGGCTACGGTGACACCGTCGTAACGTTCCTCGAGCGCGCTGACAATGCCACCCTAGATGTGGCGGCTGAGATATTGGGCCTTCCCGCAGCTAGCCTACCCAGCAACACTCGCTCCGAGATGTCTCTTCCCATACGTTTCGGAGGCATGGGGGTGGGGGATTTGGCTGCCTTGGCGGATGCGGCCCATGTCGGCGCGGCCGGTTTGGCAGTGGGCTCAGCTATTCGTTTCCTTACAACACAAGACGCTTGCGTGCGCGGGGATTCCCAAGACGAAGTTCCAATGGAGCCGACCATGTATGGACGGTTAGCGAGTGCTATGACCACAGCGGTGTCCCGTAGGCATGGTACACCGGACGGAGACGACGGCGATAACGAACCCATGTGGTCGTTAGAACTCGCTTCGTCGTGGGCGCGCTTGGACGCTGCGTGCGGTTCTCACGCTCTCGCCGAGTCTGAACCCTTGATAACCACAGCCTTAGCGATGCTCCCCCCGAAACCTCCAACGGTGGCTCGCGCCGGCTGCGTTGCCGAAGCCCGATCAAACAACGAGCAGATTGCCCAGTCCCTTGATGGCCTACCCTCGCTCGTCCCTCTTTCTGCGTTTGCCACGGACATCTTTCCAAAGCTACAAGCCGACATCAGTGAGCGCGTCAACTTGCTTCGCTTCGCGAAGCTCGCTCCCACGTTTTCCAACCGCGCTCGGCCGGAGTCTAGGCGTTTTCTATCTCGTCTCGGCCACGGCGCCCTTGCGTTTTTGGCTTCGGACCCGCCTACTTCGGGTCGCATGGGCGAGCTCCGTGTGTTGTAAGTAATACCGAACACGTATTAGTTGCAGATAGCTAATGTAAGCTACTCTAGATATGATTAGTACATGTATAGATCGGACATACCGATAAACTGTTTGACTCGGTACAGAGCTGTCGCTAGGCTACAGCTCTCTCACTTCTGTTGTCCCGACACCACGCATGTAGGTTGGTTGTCGCCGTAACTGTTCCGTTTGCGGGACTGTGACTGTAACTACGTTTGCGTACGTTATCTTCCACACTAACTGTGTTTGCATGGTTCAATAGGTTATGGGCCCCCGCCTCACGTCACTCACGCGCGACAACCTGGTTCGGCGAGCTGCGATCGACAGCTCTCCCGCAGAAAGCAAGTTTCTTTAGACTCCTAGTACTTTCAACCTGTAGTCGGCGGTATCGCCAGTATAAACTGCGATTTAAAAACCCGCCACCACCCCTCTTAAGTCAGCCACCCGACGGAGACAGCCAGTCACCTAAGCCTCCGCATCGCCCAAAAAAATTAAAGATCAAGCATCAACTGCAATGCATCAAAAAATGATGCATCAAAATTTTAATTCAATTGCTAATTCATGGACGCATTGATTAAATGGGGCAGTAATTCATGGACGCATTGATTAAATGGGGCAGTAATTCATGGACGCATTGATTAAACAGGGCACTAATTCATGGATGCATTGATTAAATGGGGCAGTAATTCATGGACGCATTGATTAAATGGGGCACTAATTCATGGACGCATTGATTATATGGGGCACTAATTCATGGACGCATTGATTATATAGGCCACTAATTCATGGACGCATTGATTATATAGGCCACTAATTCATGGACGCATTGATTAAATGGGCCACTAATTCATGGATGCATTGATTAAATGGGCCACTAATTCGTGGACGCATTGATTAAATTGAGCACTAATTCATGGACGCATTGATGCGGATGATGCGGCAGACGCATCATGATGCAATGAATACATCGATGTTTGATGCGGAGGCTTACAGCCACCCACACCGACGCACTCGTCGTGTGTGGACAGGGTGCACACAGGTCCAAGCTGGAGAACGGGGGGGGGTGCACTGTCGGGTGAATACGCATCCACAGGTTGCACGCCAGCCGTAGCTTACCTTTTTTATTTTTATATTATCTTAGCGACTCGGCCACCAGCGCAGCGCTCCACCTGTCCTGGCCTTGGCCTCGACTTGTGCCCCACACTGGGTGGAGGATACAGAGAAGGTGCTATGAGACACCCCGGGGCTACAGGCCGAGGGGTCGGCGGGCATCAGGCCGTCTCTTTGCATACCGCTGTTAGGCACGAGTCCGGCTAGCGGTTTTTACCGCTGCCTGTTTTTTATCCAGCTCTTTTTTTTCGCCCTCTGTCGAAATGGCGCAGAAACCCCCGCATGTTTCACCTGTTGATTCCCCTGACCCAGGCTCTCAGCAGAGCACTGTCGATCACCCCCCGGACACTCTCGCACTACTCGTTGCGCAAGTGGTGCACTTAAAAGCTCGTCTCGACTCGCAGTCGGCCGAGGGTGCTGTGGCTGCTGCGGGTGCTAATCCGCACCCCCCTGTAGCTCAGCGCCGCCACGATGCTCACATCGAACCCGTCCGGGACAGCCACGACGGCCACACCCTACACGTGCTTGACCATCCCCACCCTGGTTACGTACCCCCGGACGCAGAAACAGTCTTTGCTGCTGCTACTCATGCAAGCGCCGTCACTCCATGATGCTGCAACACTACGCCTACACGCTGCTTCTCCATGCAGCCAGCGCGAATAAGCGCGCTGACCAAGCGATGAAATGCGTTTCTCCAGCACGCCCTGACTGCGCCGCTGCCGCGTGGGACATCCTTTGTGAACGCCTCGATTGTCGGTCTTTTGCTCGCTCCTTGTCCCTCCTGGACAACCTGACGGTCAGACAGCGCCCTGGTCAGTCACTCAGTGACTATGTCCACTACATGCGCCAGACCTTTGACGACTACAACGACACATGCCAATTGGTTGATGGCTCCGTTGCCATCCACCCCCACCACCTCGGTCTCCTCATGTTGCGCGGTATCTCTAGCAGCGGCCCACACGGTCAGGCGAAGCAATGCGTCATCAATGCCTTTGACACGGACTACATCATGTCGGCTGATGAAGTGATGGCCAGCATTCTCCACCTTGCGCACAACATGGACGACGACCCTGCTCCGGACACACCCGCTCCGGCCATATCACCCCCTCCCATCTCCGCGTTCGTCGCTGCGGGCCGCGGCTCGCACAGCGGTCGAGGCCCACCACACCATCACCCTCGCGGCCATCGACCCAACAAGTGTGGCGTTTGTGGCAGCCTCAACCATCTCATGTCAGCCTGCACTGCCACGGATGACGCTATCCTTAAGTGGAATCTCGCCAAGCGTAGGCTGACAGTCCAGAAGTACGGCGCCGCCGACGGCACCCCCTCTGCTCACGCTGCGCTGCTGAGCGACGTCCCTGCCGACGACGCCCCCGCCGATGACACAGACTGCCTACCCACCCTCGAGGACTGCGCTGATGACTACGCTGACGACGAGGTGAGTGTCCCATTCAGCTCTGTGGCATTCTCCTCTTCCCTCGCCCCGGGTCGTAACTTGTCAAAGTTTTGGGTCGTTGATCCCGCCTGCTCGATTAACCTCACTGCGTTCCGAGATGACTTCGTGAAATTCACGCCCCCCTATTGAACCATGCAAACACAGTTAGTGTGGAAGATAACGTACGCAAACGTAGTTACAGTCACAGTCCCGCAAACGGAACAGTTACGGCGACAACCAGCCTACATGCGTGGTGTCGGGACAACAAAAGTGATGAGAGTTGTAGCCTAGCGACATCTCTGTACCGAGTCAAACAGTTTATCGGTATGTCCGATCTAGACATGTACTAATCATATCTAGGATAGCTTACAGTAGCTATTTGCAACTAATACGTATTCGGTATTACTTACAACACTCCCCCTGCAGGTAGCTACGGGATGAAGAGTTGCATTGGGTCTTGTCCTCCAATGATCGCACATCGGTGTCTTGCCAGTGCAGGTCTTGGGAGGAGTTTGGTGAGCATGTCACCGTCGGCAAAGCATGTGAGTTGGAGGCTGTGGTCCAGGCCCCCCCCCAACGTCAGGCGCATGTGGATGGTGCCATGAAGGGAGCGGAGGACCTTTTGCAGAGCGCGCCAATGTGCCTCTGTGGGTGAGGCTTGGGCGGAGCCAAGGATGCGCAAGACCGTGGAGACAGCGGGGCGCGTGCAGACGGGGGCGTAGTGGGGGCCGCCCAAGAGACTGGGGTGGACGTCTGGGTCAAAGTCGGGGGTTGCGTGTGTCGGTCGCCCGATGACTATGGGGTCAACGGTGGGGCGACGACGGCCACGGGAGGTGTGGTCGCCACGCTGGGTTGGGGAAGAATGCTCTCCATGGAAGGGAAGAGGTGGGCCACCGGGAAAGGGAGAGCGGCCGGCCATGGGAGGCGGCGGGGCGTACGAATGCGGGTGGTCACGGGAGGGGGGGACGCCGTGAGAGGGCGCCTCCGGGATGAGAGGTATGGGGTGGTGAGGGGCATATCCAACGGGGGTGTAGGGGGGGGGTGGCGGGAGTTGTTCAACCACGATGTCGTGATGGGAGGGGTCGCGGTGTAGGGTAGAATCAGCGGGGGGGTATTGGGGGGGTGGTTGCAAGTGTTCACCTACGAGTTCGGGGCGCGAGGGCTCGCGGTGCGCATCGGGGCGGCGCTGTGCGACGGCGGGGTCGCCAACAGGAGCTGCAGCGGTAGCAGCAGACAAGGCTGACTGTGCGTCCTGTGGGGGGTGGACAAGCTGGGGATGCACAAGCAGGGGGAGGGTGTGCACGTCGTGGCTGTCCCGAAAGTGTCCGAGGTGAGCATCGTGGCGGCGCTGAGCGACAGGGGGGTGCGATACAACACCCGCAGCAGGACGAGCAGCAATGGCGGCCGACCGCGAGTCGAGATACGCTTCAAGGCGCGTCAGTTGCACAAGGAGCAGCTCGAGAACACCCTGGGTAGTATCGACAGTGCTCTGCTGAGAGCCTGGGTCAGGGGAATCAACAGGTGAAACAGGCGGGATTTTCTGCGCCATTTCGACAGAGGGCGAAAAAGAAAGAGCTGGATAAAAAACAGGCAGCGGTAAAAACCGCTAGCCGGACTCGTGCCTAACGGCGGTATGCAAAGAGACGACCTGATGCCCGCCGACCCCTCGGCCTGTAGCCCCGGGGTGTCTCAGAGCACCTTCTCTGTATCCTCCACCCAGTGTGGGGCACAAGTCGAGGCCAAGGCCAGGACAGGTGGAGCGCTGCGCTGGCGGCTGAGTCGCTAAGATAATATAAAAATAAAAAAGGTAAGCTACGGCTGGCGTGCAACCTGTGGATGCGTATTCACCCGACAGTGCACCCCCCGGTTCTCCAGCCTGGACCTGTGTGCACCTTGTCCACACACGACGAGTGCGTCGGTGTGGGTGGCTGGCTATCGCCGTCGAGTGGCTGACTTAAGAGGGGCGGTGGCGGGTTTTAAATCGCAGTTTATACTGGCGATACCGCCGACTAAAGGTTGAAAGTACTAGTTTTCTAAAGAAACTTGCCTTCTGCGGGAGAGCTGTCGATCGCAACTCGCCGAACCAGGTTGTCGCGCGTGAGTGACGTGAGGCGGGGGCCCATAACCTATTGAACCATGCAAACACATTTAGTGTGGAAGATAACGTACGCAAACGTAGTTACAGTCACAGTCCCGCAAACGGAACAGTTACGGCGACAACCAGCCTACATGCGTGGTGTCGGGACAACAGAAGTGATAGAGCTGTAGCCTAGCGACAGCTCTGTACCGAGTCAAACAGTTTATCGGTATGTCCGATCTAGACATGTACTAATCATATCTAGAATAGCTTACAGTAGCTATCTGCAACTAATACGTATGCGGTATTACTTACAACACCCCCTCCGCTCCCTCTCGCGTGGGCGGTGTCGGCGTTGACGTTAAGGGCAGTGGCTCAGTGCGGATTTCTGTCAGACTTGCCTCTGGCCAGCCATTCACCGCATTGTGTATGCACTCTACACCCCTGACCTATCATCTCGCTCCGCACAGCGTATCGGCAGACTACTTAGTGTCAGTTGGATGCAAACTCACAGCGGCTGTGAATTCATCTTCCCCTCCAACTCTGACACTGGTTTGCTTTTGGTACCCACAGGCATGGGTGTGCTAGAACCGTCCGGAAACGGTCTCTACCTCCTTCCCCACCAGCCAAACCTCCCTTCAAGCCAATCCGCACCGGCGGCACTTGACCCCTCCCCTCAGGTTGCCCTTACCGCCCAGTGTGATCCCGTCCTATGGCACCGTCGATATGGCCACCTCAACATGCAAAGCCTTCAGGCCCAGCATACTCACGGTGTTCCGACTAGCCCTGTGTTAACTAGCGTTGTAACCAAAGTTTCTTGCGACTCTTGCTTACTTCACAAAGCCACAGCTGCACCACGCAACACAGCCGCTTGCGCGAAGCCATCCCACCCCCTCCTCAACCTGTCCGCAGACCTCTGGGACCCGGTCAATGTCCCCTCCCCACATGGCCTCCGTTAATGCTTGCTCGTCATCGACCACCACACCAACTACATGTGGGTGCGGTTCCTTAAGTCTAAAGACGACGCATGTTCGGAATTGGAAACCATCCTCTTGGACATCAAACACATGCATGCCCGCCATCACTCCCAGACGGGCGCGTTCGCACCGGTCCTCAAGTTTGACTCAGACTATGTGTTTGAAGCTGATGTCACTCGCCGAATGTGCGCACACCTCGGCGTCAGGGTGCAGTTCTCTGCCCCATACGCCCACCACATGCTCGGCAAGGCCGAACGTCCCTGGCGCACTATCCGGGACAATGCATCGGCGATGCTCCACAACATGGCCGTTCCCAACTCCATGTGGTCGTGTGCTGTCAGCACTGTTGTGTACCTTCGCAACCGCACGTACAGTCGCTCGGTCGGACCTAATGGGGGCGTCCCCCTCACACTCCTTACGTCGTCGGTGCCCAACGCCTCCAAGTTCCGCGTCTTCGGCTGCGCCGTTTTCGCCAAGGTCCCCGACAAACAACGTCGGAAACTCAGTGAAAAAGTATTTCGCGGCGTCATGGTGGGCTATCCCCCTGACGCACCCGGGTATCGTGTCTACAATCCGGAAACGCGTCGTATCACCACCTCCGTACATGTTGTCTTTCAGGAAGACACCCCAGGCTTCGACACTCAACCCTCCGTCGACTCGACCATCACCGACTCTTCGGACGACGTACCCGCAGACTCACCCATGTCCCGCCCCATTGACCTCACATTACCCACACCCCCAACCCCCCCGGCAGCCTCTCGCCATGCTCGGCTCCGCTCCCACCCCATTCGCTACGGCGATATGGTTGCCCACTTGTCCGACTACCCACCAACCCTCGTAACGGCGTGTTGTGATCCTGAACAAGGCCAAGCTCAAGAGGACATCTTTGAGCACCCTCACGTCCCCGACCTTGTCACTGGTCCCCCACACACACCTGCCGGCACGTCCCCTACTGCCATCGCCCTCCTCTCCGCCCGAGAGTGTGTGGAACCAAAATCCTACCGGGTTGCACTGGACAGCGCCCAAGCCCCCCAATGGCAAGCCGCTATGCAACAAGAGTATTCCTCCCTCATCAGCAACGGCACGTGGGACCTTGTGGACCTCCCCCCCGGCCGCATGGTCGTTAACAGCATGTGGATCTTCAAAGTCAAGTCGGATACAGCCGGCGACGTCTCCCGCTTCAAAGCGCGGTTCGTCGCCAAGGGGTGCAGTCAACGCGCTGGACTGGACTACACGGAGACCTTCTCCCCGGTCATCCGCATGGCCAGCCTGCGTCTCTTCCTAACCATCGCAGCCGCCCGCGACCTTGAACTCTGCCAGCTTGACATCGACACAGCGTTTCTCTACGCCCCCATCCGGGAGGATGTGTACATCCGCCAGCCCCTCGGCTTCACCGATGGCACGTCCAAGGTTTGCCACCTCAAGCGTTGCCTCTACGGCCTTAAGCAGTCCCCCCGCGAGTTCAACATGCTACTTCGTGCGTGGCTCGTCGACCATGGATGGCAACAATGCGTCTCCGACCCGTGCATCTACATCTTTCGCACCGGCCACGTCTTCGCCATGATCGCCATGTACGTCGATGACATTCCCGCGGCATGCAATGATGCCACCTGGCTCGCATCGTTCAAAGCCCAACTCGGAGCACGGTTCAAGATCAAGGACCTCGGCGATCTCTCCCAACTCCTCGGCATGCACATTACCCGCGATCGCTCCACGCGCACAATCTCGCTGGACCAGTCCAAGTACATGCGCGACATCCTCGCCAAGTACGGCATGTCCGACTCTAAGCCGTTGTCCCTTCCGATGGACCCGGGCTTCCTCGCCGGCCTTGCACACTTGAACTCGCCCTCTCTCACAGGAGTGGCCAAGGACGTCTACCCTAGCCTCCTGGGCAGCCTCCAGTACGCCGCCGTTTGTACACGCCCCGATGTCTCCACGGCGTTGAGCATCCTGGGATCTGCCCAAGCCTCGCCCACCGAGGCACACCTGCAGGCTCTGAAAAAGGTCCTCCGCTACCTCCATGGCACCATCGACATGCGCCTGACGTTGGGGGGGGCCTGGACCACAGCCTCCAACTCACAGGCTTTGCCGACGCTGATTGGGCCAACGACAACAGCACCCGCAAGTCTCGCTCCGGCTATCTCTTCACCCTCGGACGCGGGCCAGTCAGTTACAAGTCCAAACAACAGACTTGTGTGGCTCAATCCACGTGTGAAGCCGAGTACTACTCTGCGGCCGACGCCACCAAGGAGGGACTCCACCTCCGACAACTCATGGGGGAAATCTTCAACTCCCCCATCACCGAAACCACCACCATCTGGGAGGACAACCAAAGCGCCATTGCATACTCCCAGAATGCCTTGGTCAGCGAGAAGACTAAGCACATCGGTCTGAAGTGGCACTTCCTCAAAGACCACGTGGAACAGGGAACCATCAAGTTGAGGTACCTCCCCACCGACCAGATGGTGGCTAACATGCTCACCAAACCCCTCCCGGGACCTGCACTAGCAAGACACCGAAGTGCGATCCTTGGAGGACAAGACCCAATGCAACGCTTCATCCCGTAGCTACCTTCAGGGGGAGTGTTGTAAGTAATACCGTATACGTATTAGTTGCAGATAGCTACTGTAAGCTACTCTAGATATGATTAGTACATGTCTAGATCGGACATACCGATGAACTGTTTGACTCGGTACAGAGCTGTCGCTAGGCTACAGCTCTCTCACTTCTGTTGTCCCGACACCACGCTTGTAGGCTGGTTGTCGCCGTAACTGTTCCGTTTGCGGGACTGTGACTATAACTACGTTTGCGTACGTTATCTTCCACACTAACTGTGTTTGCATGGTTCAATACCGTGACAAGTTCCCTGAGCACTACGACGCAGTTTTCCGCGTCGCGGTCTGTCGCATCTTCGGCCTACCCTCATCCCGCATCCTCTCTTCTCTACGCTCCCCCACTGCTTGTGCTTCTTGCCATCTCTCGGTTCAAGCTATGCGGGGTGCGTTCTCGTCGGCGGGTGTAGACATGTCGGATGATGCGTGGGCCACTGCTTTTGCGGACCATTTGGCTCGTTGCGGCGGAGATGCTTCGGTCCACACCGCTCACTCTTGGTTAGTGACGGCCCTTGCGGAAATCATCCCTGAGGTTCGTGGCGCACTCGGGGTTGGTGTCGAGGTTCTCACAGATCCCACGATGTTAGTTCAACTCCCCAACGGCAACGACGGTCTCCCCGCGGATGTGGGTGTCTTGCACTATCACGGCATCCGAGGCTCAAGGCTTGCCCTTGATGCCGTGGTTTCCGGTTTGTTCGGCGTGTCTAGCCCCCCGTCACCCGAAGTCGCTCTCCGCCATGCTGAGAAGACCAAGTTCGAGAAGTACTCGGAGGGGTTGAGGAGTCGCCCCGACATCCGCTTCATTCCCTTTGCAGTCACGGAATTTGGTACTCTTGGCGGCCACGCCACGGCTTTCTTGACGGAGCTAGCCAAGCAGGCATCCGCATCTAAAGGGATGCACGTGGGCAAGTTGTTGGCCTCCTGGCGTCGAAAGGTCTCTCTCGCCGTCCATGTTGCTCACGCGGACAACGTCTTGCGCGGTTTGTCCGCCGCTGCGGACGGCACGGAGGCCGCTTCTTCCTCAGCTGGGATGCCTTCTCCAGCCACGGCGCTCTTCACCCGCGCCATGGGCCGCAAGCGTCCCCGTGCTTCCTCGAGCGGCGCGTGAGGCGCCGCTTGTCGCCTCCACGTGTTGCATTCTCGGCGTGGCTTAAGAGTTTCCTTAGTTTAATCTGCTAGGTTTGTGCACAATGTAGTGCTTTCCTTTTGCTGTGCTTTGGATTCCGTGATCCTCTTGTCACTCTTGCCCTCTTGTTTCACCTCCCACTTTCCCTGTCCGTGCTCATCTGGTTCTTCTTGTAAGCAAACAATTTCCTGGATAGATTGTGCCTTTTATCGCCGCAATCGGGCGGGAGCTTCTCGAGATCGTCCTGGGGATGTGGTTTGGTTATACACTCCTCCACAAAAGTCCGGACAAGATTTCGCACCTACGCAAGTAGAAAATGTAATCATGCGACGAGTTTATTGACAAATATCCTGAAATCCCAGGCAATGCTTTTGCGCGCAAAATGGAATGCACCGACAACTGCGAGGGGCGAGTTCGAACACTGCCGGGCATGCGTACTTGGGGTTATCGCGCCCGCACCCGTGCGGCACGCTCTTTCAAACACTCGCCGTGCTTGGTAGACGAAAAGAGTAACGGGCGCACAACGCCGCAATATGAACGTTGATGCGACGGTCGCGCAAATACAATGCATAGGCGACGGAGGGAGGAGGTGTTGGGCAGGCCGCTACTATGGGGGAAACGCAAGAAATCGCGTATGTAGACTTTAAGGCTAGGGATCAAGTGAATTTTGCCGATGTTGATGGTAATGTTATTTTGAAACTTCGATGTTGATAGCATTGGTATCTTGGATGGTCGATGTTGATGATGTTGATAGTTTGGGATGTTGATATCGATGGCAATTTAAGCCGATGTATCGATATTTGGGACGATATATATCGATACATCGGGCTTTGATAATCAATATTTTCCAGTTGTTTTGATAATTGATGGCATTGATACTAGCACTACTGCCATCGTGTCGATGTCGATGTCGCAACCTATCAGATCGATGGCACCATCAGCGTGTGATGATGATACTATCGACGATGCATCGATGGCTGATCCCTAGCCTTAGTAGACTTACCACCGATATGCGCACAACCCAAGGGCAAACCGCTTTCGGCCACAATGTTCAAGCAATCGGAACTTACTCACATATGGTCAAAACTTTTTCAAACAGGTACCGTTGGACGCGTCTTTGTAATGCGCGTCGAACGAATCTACTCCAAAATCCAAAATCTCACAAATCGAATTGTTATGAATTATTTTAATTTACGAATTATTCCGGCCCAGCTGAGCCGCAGTGCCAAGCAACACCCATCGAAGTCGGCTCACCTCCTGAGACGATTTGTGCGGGGTTTGTCGATATATGTTTACCAATTTTCACTCCTATTGACTTCCGAGCCTAATTCCCGACGCGTGCCACGCGTGGGGCGGGTGTGGTTGGCACAAGCACATTCCCAAGCATTCCAAACACCACCGTCAACGTGATGCGTCCTTAGCGGCCAAGTCGGACCTCGCCCCTCCCCTAAGCCAATCGCCCTCGTATGTTTACAGCGTGCAGTGTTTATCCAAACCTGCGTCATGTGCGTTTTTGCTCGCTTGCTTTCCAAAAAATCACCCGACCGTGCCAGCGGCGTGAACTTCCGTGCTCTATTCACACACCCGCAAGCCAAACCTCGCGCATTGAATACGGCACCCACGCCTCCAAACCCCCATCCAAAAAGCCCCCAAAAATACGCTTATGTGGAACACAGAGAAGTATGCAGCTTGGTATGAGCGCTTGAGCAATGCCCAAGCGTGGCGCTCAGAATGACGTGTGTAGTTCAGACAATTTCCCGGGAGTTTATGGGCCTAATTCGACAAACTCCACCGACAACACCCGCTTTAAGCTGAGATCTAACCACCCCGGATGGCGGCTTACTGCTTGCTTCTCGGCTCTCCTACAATTGGGTGGTACTCGGGTATCGTCGTGCTTGACGTGGTGAGAGGGGAGCGTGTTCTTGACTAGCTTATGCTTAACATATTGCATGTCCGGACTTTTGTGGAGGGGTGTACTTCATGGCTCCACACCGTCGACTTGTTGTTGATGTGACGGTTACAAGTGCTCGCACGAACACCAATGTTCCTCGTATAGGTGCTCGTCTCCCACTCCCCGACAGCCTTGCATTGGGGGCTCAGCATGGCAAACTTGACGATGCGGACGTCCGCACTTCTGCTTTTCTTGGCTTGCCTTCGGTTCAGTCCGTCCATGACTACTATCCCTTCGCTCCAGAGGATGGGGGCCGGTTGGCGCCTATAGCGGATGAGTTGGTTGATCGCTTGGCTATTTTGGCGGCCGTTCGTCGTTACCTTGACTGTTGACTCTAGTTCTTTGCGCTCTAACAATTATGTCCGTATGCAACATTTCGTTCGTCGAACTATTTTTGCTCATTTTCGGCGCTTTTGGGGGATATGCGGCGAGAATGCATGCAACGTCTTTAAGCTGCTCTTCGTGGTACTTTGGGTTCCTATTTATCTTCGCAACGCTTTGCAGGAGGGCGGTGCTGATGTTGTGGCATGCCTTGCTGTTCAAGGGGCTTAGGTTTTTTCCTCTTTTCTTATTTTTGCTTGGCGGTCTCCGAAGCTTGTTCTTTTAAGAATTTCTTTGAAAAGAAATTTTGCTCGCCCCAGTGCTTCCCTTCCCAATGCTTTGGATTCCGTGGGCCTCTTGTCACTCTTGCCCTCTTGGTTTCCCCCTTTTTTCCATGTCCGCGTTTCTATTGTGCTCCTTGTCATTACACATATCATACCTGCATATCTATCATGATACCTAATTGCCTAAATTACCTAATGAATTTCCTATGTAAATCACGAAGACTCACACCTAATTGCCTGAATTCTATACCTAAACTTTGACTATTCTTCAGTATGTAAATCCCACTTTTTGTATATCAATTCGCGGGATTAAAAAACGACGTGTCTTCCTTTAAAAATCCTTGCGTCTTTCTGTCTGTCTGTCTGCCCCGTATAACGCACCCACGCGCAACGGTGATGTAACTTGCAAGGACTACATGCCCCAAAATACCTACGCGAGCCATGATATCACGCGAGCGACTTATAAAAAGATAAACCATTGACTATTGCTATCATTAAATTACCAGCGGATTTTAGCCCAACACAGTTTCTCATGGGGGTGAGGTGGGGGGGGGAGCTACTCACAAATATGGACAGACAGTCACACATAAGGGAAGCGCAGAAAGGATGCATTTTCAACACTAGCCGCAAGCCTTGTGTGGGCATATAGAAAGGTTTGTCTGGGCATCTTGAAAGTTTTGCATGGCATAGAACACCACAGATAGAGAACAATAGAAACCCGGCGGTACTCCCATTCCCTACAAACTTCACACAGAAACAACAGCACTCAGTGAACTATGCAGTTAGTGTGAAAGCAAAACTTCCACACCGCCCAGCTTGTGCAGGTACACAACATGGGAAACTATCATGTTTTTTAAAGACCGCGCTCTTCTGCTTTGTCAAGCGTAGCGATACATGGGTGAAGGACTCCATATGATGTTTTAATTTCAAGTCGCGGCTCGATCCGTCAGGTCGCCAGTTTCTGCGGCGGGAGATGGCAAAAATGCGATAGGTCACGTAACATGTAAGATGTTGGCACAGCGTTGCTAAAGAAGCAGAGCTCTTCAATCACCCTCTTGACTTTATTACACTCTCATGCAGGACCATGGCGTCGGTTTCGCTTCTCGCGGCAGCGATTGGCCAAAGCCCGGACTTGCACACAGGATACACGACCACACATGGTGAGCATGTAACGGCGACAGTTGAGCTATGGAAGATGTTTGATTACTATTCTACAAATGATACGTGAGCCAAGGGTGTGCATGAGGCTAATCACTAAGAAAGAACTATGCATCGTGAACTGCTACAAAGGCGCCCATGGCTAGCTTAGCATGGGACCAGTGCAAAAAAGGCTTTACATAAGAATTTGGAATGATGGTCCCAACTAATTTCCATGATGGCTAGTAGAAACCCCGTGAGCGCTCCAAATGAGGCCGCCAGCCGAGTATGAAAAACTTGGTGCATGCCAACCTCCATTTTTTTTAATCGCTCCCAAAGCACCGGAGTTATCTCGACGTCAATTACTTGTGATGCTGCCATATGTGGATCGAGCTTAGCACCGAGAGCTAGATCGTAATATAAAACTACTAAGAAATTGAAATCAACCTATTGATACAGCTGTCGCAATGATTTCGTGCATTCTCATTTTTTTTTCGGGGGGGGAGGGGGGGGGGGGGCGGGAGTTGAATAATGCAATAAAAAAGACGGGCAAGGCAAAAGCAAGGATCACAACTGAGCAGGACGCTGACATGAAACTCGAAATTGTATCAGTTCGCGAGCAAATGTGAGCCTGGCTGCGAGCGTGCGTGTGTACGTGTGTGTGTGTGTGTGTGTGTGTGTGTTTGTCTCTGTGTGTGTGTGTGTGCGCGCGCGCGCGTGTGTGTGTACGTGTGTGTGTGTGCGTGTGTGTGTGTGTGTGTGTTTGTGCGTGTGCGTCTTTACATGTGTGCATACTGTACATGTGCAAATGACACAATGAGTGTCTCAGTACTTGTATTTCTGGTTTTGCATGAGATTGTGACGATCAAAATACGGACAGGAACCTCGACTCCAGTACGCGGATGCGCATAGCATTGTTAAAAACATAAAGTAGAGTAGAGAGGGCGACGGGCATCAAGATATGGACATAGCTACAAAGAAGTGCGTTTTTAATAGGCGTGTCCTGAAATTCCGCAACCGTCGCAAGCAAACCTCATCCCTGCAAACCATTCTTGATAAATGACCCCATCACCTCATTCCTGTAGGTCAGAAGATAGAGACGGACCCATAAAAGAAATATGGACCTCCAAATCGTAAAAAATTATATCACGTCAGCAAACATATCACACAGCCAATGCACGATCATGTCCATAACCCCATCGTGTGCAGTTGGTGACACGGACATGACCCTCTCCGACGGGGGGGTATGCACACGCGTTTGGTTGTGGTGCTGCCACGAACGGAAGGCGTGCCACTGTTCGTAATGTGCCATGCAATGTGCAACGCATATCCAACATCCCCAAAAAGGCATTGTGGACTACTCAGATGTTAAGATGAATCGATTAGTGTACACGTCAAACTCACATTATTTCCTGGCAGACCACTTCCGATTGTTCCCAAGTTCCTTATTGACCGCCTCCAGAAGCATCTTGCATTGGTTGACCTAATACAGTCGCGGGAGAGGACATCACTGAGAACCCCCCGAGTCAAAGGAAGGCAACCCTGCAAACGACAGGACAGACAGGGGCCGGCCCACCTTGGATCGAGTGCTTTTCAGATCCGCAGTGATATGTCTTGCCTTGGCGCCCACTTCTCTCGTGTCCTCGTCCCACGTCCAGTCAACAAGCCATGGCGTGGGCTTGGGGAGATCAAGATCATCAATCGAAGCATCTGCAAGGACAGGGCGAAAGATTGGGCGATGGGTGAGCTTGTACTATGAGGAAAAGTCCTAAATGCATACCATGACAGGCACAAGGGGGATCAGGGGCTCACAGCTATCAGAGCACGCCGCGGCTAGAGTTGCCAACATCGCAGCTTTAGAGTACCCCGTGAGGTGCGGCTTCCTTTGAGTGACAATTGACACCGACAATGGCGATTTAAAATTCAAGAACATTCTCTTTAAAAAGGAGACAATAGTCGATCCAAGTCAAAGGGGGGGGATGGGGGGGGGGGGGGGGGGACAAACCGTTCACCGTCAAATGTGGACAGGTTTGGGAGAGAGCTAAGAACTGCGCCGCGGTAGCTTGGTTCGCTTGTGACGGGGTTGGCCAGCAATCCATCAATGTTCTGAAGGTAGAGAGCTGCCAGGTTTGGGAGAGTGCCCTGAAAACAGCGCATACCTTCAGCTTTCAGCATGGCAAGCAAACATGCACATTTGCATATGTGCTGAACAAGCAGGTCACAGGCACCATACTACGCTATGTGTGAGTGGCTCTGCGCACCAGCATTCTGAGGTTCAAATCTTCAATGCGGCCAATGAAATTTTGTTGGAGTTGGAGAACTTTCAAGTTCTCTAGTTGCTGAGAGTAATCGAGCGAGAAATGTTCAATGGGCGGCACAATTATCAGGACATCCGACCACAAAGGGTTGTTGAAGGACAGAAAATAAATATCAAAATGCTCCCACCTCCAGCCCTTCCACTCTTTCAATCCTATTGCCAATCAAGGAAAGCTTTCGTAGGAGCGTGCACTGTTCGAGCCCCTGAATTCTGTTATGTTCCAGTACGGTAACAATGTCAGTGCGCCACCTGCTGATAGATGCTTCATGCTTAGACATTTTCATTAGCCACGGTAAGAACTTGGGAGCACTTTAAAAAGGAAAGGAATCGACGACAGACAAAGCGCCAACCTGTCGAGTTGATTGAAGGAGAGGTCGATCTCCGTGAGATTTATGCATCCATAAAGTGAATACGGCTTTATTGTGTTGATACCTGCGCAAGCAGTCGTCAGGGACTCGGCAGCCCGTCGCTGACGACACATGGAAGTTTGATTTTTGCCTTTCGGCCTTTGGGCTATGAAAGCGGCATTTGAGGAGAGGCTGACGGCACTTACCTCGTTCCCGCAAGGACAGCTTGAATACTAGCGCAGGGTCAAACACTTGCGCGACCTGAAATAGTCGATAGCGGGAAGTAACGGCGGTCTCAACAGTGCCAAGAAAGGTTACCAGTGCTACGAAAGAACATGCAAATGACGCATCCACTGCGGCTATAAAACAAACAAACATATGAAAGAGTCGGTAGGAGTATAAAGCAGACCCACCGCTTTAACCAGATTTTCTGTCAGAAGCGGGCTGTGTTTCCCTGCATTTTCTTTCTGTCCGTTTGCAGATCCGCGCCTGCTACTGTTGGCGCTGCTGCTGCTTCTACTCGTGCTCGGCATCTGCATTTAGTGCACCTGTGCACCCCGCGCCGCGGCTCCACCACAGTAACGGTTTCCCTTTGCCGGTGGAGATAAAACAGACGACAACCTGCTGGGGCGGAAGTGCAGGGCAGCATATGCCCAACAACTATTCGCAGCGTCTAAGAACGGGGAAATATGACTATATGCAGACGCAGTGTCGCCCTTGGGTTTCAGCCGCTGGTCCCTACCCGCTCCAGAAAGGAATGGTGAGCATGGGTCGCGAGTGCTCCAACTCTTATTAGTGCTTCACCTTCTTTGTCACAGATCGCTATATGCCGTGTATGATATTGAGCATCAAAATCAGCACAGCAATAAGGCGTACGGGTAGATGACAGCCGGATGAGGCGCGGGAGCAGGCGGGCTATAATAATGCCACGGGTATCTGTACTGGTACAAAAGCTCGTATCTCAACAATGACTCTAGGAAAGTATCGTTGCTATAGTTTATTGTTCAGTAATTATTATTTATTTCTAATTGGATTATCAAGATTATTGTTTTGATTCAAACTAATTAATCTAGTAACCCTGCCGGAGCTGCATGCCTGATTGCCACCAAGCAAGAAGAAGAAAAGAGGAAGAAACCTAAGCCCGAGGAACAGCTAGGCATGCCACAACGTCAGCACTGCCCTCATGCAAAGCGTCGCGGAGATAGGAACCCCGAGTAAACCATGAAGAGCAGTAGAAAGACGTTGCATGAATTCCCGCCGCACATCCCCCAAAAAGCGCCGAAAAGGACGAGATGTAGTTCGACGGACGAAATGTTGCATACGGACATAATTGTTAGAGCGCAAAGAACTAGAGTCGGCAGCACCCATGCCATGGAAGCGACGATCTCCCACCTAAATAGCCAGGCGATCAACCAACCCAGCCGCCATAGGCGCCATCCGCCCCCCATCCTCGAGAGCAAAGGGATAGTAGTCATGGATCGACTGAACCTAAGGCGTGCCAAGTGGAAGTGCGGAGGTCCGCATCGTCAAGGTCGCCATATTGAGCTCCCAATGCACGGCCGCCAGGGAGTGGGAGACGAGCACCTATACGAGGAACATTGGTGTTCGTGCGAGCACTTGTAACCGTCACATCAACAACAAGATGACGGTTTGGAGCCATGAAGTCTAACCAAACCACATCCCCATGTCGACCTCGAGAAGCTCCCGACCGAATACGGTGGACCTCCAATAATTGTCATTTGTCATCCACATTATTATCGCTATCAAAATAAGGCGCGGACCTTTCAATCGCCGCGAGCAAGCATGCGTCCGTACAGCCCTTAAATAGTACCTTGCTCTTTAGTAAATTAAATATATTGGAAATTATCCGACAAATATCCAAATAACAAGAGCCGAGCTGTCATCGGACATCGACATCAGCTCGATCGGCGGGCAAACATCAGGCAAAGCAGAGGCAGCGATAGCGAGTGGCAGCCAACCGGCGCGGCACCGTTCCCAAGGCACGCCCACCGCTCGCCAGCGCCCGCTAAAACGCGTGTCACGCTCCTCGGGTAAGCAGCCCACAGAGTGTAGCCGAGCATGTTAAGTTTAGGGCCGCGGGGTGCTTCTGTTATATCCTCTTCTGTTGACTCCCAAGCAACGCCAGGTGCTGTGCACACTTCGATATTTGAGGTCCGTACAATCCGCCAACGCCTCGAGCCGAACCAGCCCAGCCTGCCCCGCTTCAGCAAACCTCAGCCTCGCGTTGTTGATATGCCCGCTATTTTTTTGAATGCATTCGGTTTTACCTAGTTTACTCACAGTCGCCGTGCCGCAGCGACGGGGTGTGAGGCGAGTACGAGCACCTGCGGCGTGGACAATTGCGCAGTTCGTTACTCTGTATTTGCAGTCCAGCTCTAACTACTATGTTGATACTTTTAGTAAGCAAGCTCATGTCCCAAAGCGGCTAGGGCATACTTCTTTTCTGAAACTATCTGAGAGGACTTCATGATGGCTGTTAGTTTGCAATTTCTGCTTTGGTTTCGGCAGGCACTCTAGAGACGAGGTTAAACATCTATCCAATAAGCACTTGCGTGCCGATTTCCGAGTTTTGCGCCTGTGCCGCGACCATCTTTGGTGCGCGAGTTGTTCAATCCACCACTCGACCAGTAAATAACGGCCGATTGCGAATCCGTGATTGAGTGTGGCCGCACGTGGGCTTACTGAGCTTTGTCAGATGAATGATGTTTAAGGGGTTGGCTGGCTGGCTCGGTAGGCGGGCGGCGTGCGGCACCTCGAGGGCTCCATTGCCTTTATCGCTACTTTCCGACTTCGAGTGTGGAAAATAAACGGACGCACCGAAAATGTTTCGGCCCGGCTGTATCAGCGGGAGTGCGTCGCAAGGGGCGCCTTGGGCGAGTCTGAGCGACGGTACCCGGCGAGTGGCTGTCCCGGCGTGCTCCTCGCATAGGAGCAAGGCAGGGGGCGGCAGGAGGGGCAGGAGTGCAACGCATGCAGCTTCCAGGTACTCTGCGTCCAGTGGGCCGCAGGTGGAGCTGCAACATAACGGGCGCCACCGCACAACAGGCTCGCCACCTCCTGTCCCCTCTCAAACCACACACACACACACACACACACACACACACACACACACACACACACACACACACACACACACACACACACACACACACACACACACACACACACACACACACACACACACACACACAGGCGCATGCATACGGACACACTCATAGGCACACGGGCACATGCACACGTGCAGAAAGAGAGAGAGAGCGAGAGGTGGGGGGGCACACAGTGAGAGCGAAACAAATAGAAACAATGTGAGGTAATCTCGCATAAATACGCACACACACACACACACACACACACACATGCGCGCATACGCGTGCGGAGAGGGGGAGGAAGATAGAGAGAGAGCAAGGGAGAGATAATCACCCAGAAACACACATACGCAGACATGCACGCGTGTGTGCGCAGTTCGTAATCGCAGAAGTTGAACTGTCTCTTCTTTTCGTTGGCCTCGCTTTGCCTGGTGTTTCCTAACCCCCCTGCCAATGGGTCGTCATTCTTCAGAGCCTCAGGAGCATCTCAAATTGCAGCAGGCGCACATTCTGACGAAATTTAACGGCAAAGAGGTGAGGATCCAGCCTGATACCCTGAATAATTTCACCCTGCAGACCCACCCTGATTACGCTAATCTCCGGCCACTGGTACATTCTCCATCACTTGTGCAGATTGACATGGTGACGGTTACTTTCGAGCTTCCTTACAAGGTGGGTGGTCGTCCTGGAGTTGCATTGTATCATCCTAATTGCCCACCATAATATCCCCCCCCCCCCCCCCCCCCCCCTACCTCAAGCCATTCAATTCCAAAGTCTAGTATTTCGCTGAGTTTCATTCGGTTGCATAGCACCACATTCAAGTTCAGGGCCGTGCACCTGAAACAATACTCAATAGAAATGCCTTCGGCTGAGTTGGCAGGAGAGGTGTGTGTATGCTGGGGGGGGGGGGGGTTTGTGTGTGTGTGTGTGTGTGTGTGTGTGTGTGTGTGCTGAAGGACTCGAGGTGTCGCTGTACTGCGTAGACGGCGCTGGGTCAGAGCATCGAAATCGTAGGCAGCCTGCCGGAGCTGGGCGGTTGGTACCACGACGCCGCTTTCCCACTGCAGTGGTGCGGTGGACATATTTGGCGGGGCTCCGTCAAACTGCCCGCGGGGGCGGTCGCAGAGTTCAAGGTTTCCTCCCCCCCAAACATACAGACACACAATTCGATACCTATACAGATACACACACACACACACACACACACACACACACACACACACACACACACACACACACACACAAAAGCACGCTTGTTATGCTGTAGCACCCTTCTGCTTTTTCAGAGAGAGACGGCCCTCACTGACTTGTGACGTGCCCCTTCAATCCTCCCCCCGTTCTCTGTCACCACAGTGCGTGCTGAACCACCCGGGTGGGCGCTGGTGGCAGGCGGGGAAAAACCGGCGGTTGGAGGTGCCTCACCCTCTCAGCTGTTGATGGGATTAAACGATTCATTGAGAACATCAGTCTCCCAACCGAAACCCACCCCATTAAGCTGAAGAAGTCAGTTTGGTTGCTTTTTTTCTGTTTGAGTGACATATTTTGCCACTCGTGACGCCTCTTCCCTTTTTCACCCCTTCCAAAAGGTGCCGCGCGATCAGAAGTTTGTGGAGGTGCGGTGCTGGTGGGATTCGGAAGCTGTGGCGGTGCTGCCCGTCATTCCACCCAACGGCGACTGGAAAGTGTCCCCTCCCGTCGCGGGTGCCGGCGACAATGGCGCATCGACAGCGCCTCAACAGCTCATCCGCACCGTCATTGTCCTCTCCGTGGACGAGGTACCATCCTTCCCTCCTCCCCCCTTCTCGAACCCTAACACCAAGAACGTAGAACCTGCATCCTAAAATATCAAGCCTTATTGCGATCCTAACTATTTACACCTCATGGCGCGAAACATGAAGCCCTAATATTTCCAACAACAAAGTGTTGCCCTCCTTTTCGCATACTGTGGACCAAGATTTGCAGTGCCTTCTGGAATTAATGTGCGACATCTTGCGTGAAGGTTTTGTGAGGCCGCTCACATCTTGTCGTTGCACAACATAAACACGCCCATCATCCACGCACGCACACACACACACACACACACACACACACACACACACGAAAACCTGAGCACTAGAACTGGAAATCCTAAGAGCGCAAATAATCCTCCTAGAGTCGTTTTGCACGGGCGTGTGTGTGTGTGTGTGTGTGTGTGTGTGTGTGTGTGTGTGTGTGTGTGTGTGTGTGTGTGAATGTGTGAAAGGTTTGTGTATGTAGGTATGCGTGCGATGGGTTTATGTTTATCAAATGGGTTTATCTGTGTGTGTGTGTGTGCGTGTGTATGTGTCTTTGTGCGCTCCCGTTTATATTACGGGTTTGTGTGTGTGTGTGTGTGTGTGTGTGTGTGTGTGTGTTATGGCTCATATGTGTACGAGTATGCAGGATACGTGCATGTGTCTTTATCTGTGTTTGTGCATGCGTGTATGTGTGTGTATTTGGTTGCAGACGTACAAAGAGAGAGGCTACGTGCGCGCGTGTGTGTGTGTGTGCATGTGTGCGTGCGTGTGTGTGTGTGTGTGTGTGTGCGCGCGCGTGGGTGTGTGTGTGTGTGTGTGTGTGTGTGTGTGCGTGTGTGTGCGCGTGTGTGCCTGATGATGTTACTATGATGGTGTTGGTGCTAATGACGCATGCACTGCGCAGGTGGATCACAGCAGTACGTATCGTTTGGTGGGCAGCGCGCCTCAGATGGGCGGCTGGGACCTCTCCGCCGCGCCCTCTTGCCGTTGGGCGGGCGACCGCGCGCTCGCGTGCGTGGTGGAGCTGCCGCCGGGCGAAGTGTGCGAATTCAAGGTGCCGTGCACATGTGTGGCATTAACGTTTAGCGCCGCTCAATTTCCTAAGGGATTGTCATGAAATTAGACAAAAATAAAATTGTTACTGCTAAAAGAAATTGGTGGAATGTATCATTTGTGAGTTGCAACAGTGCGTTAGTTGCTGATTTTGCATTAGAGTGTTTTTAAAAGGCGAATGCACGTAGTGTTACTTTTGAAAGCTCGCTTGATTTCAGAATTAGTTTTTGCAGTCGTTTATTTTAGTGTACCCTCAAAACGCCCAATATCAAAGTGATAAGTCAAACTCGCATCGCTTCCGAGTTCCAACATCCACACACTCATTCGGGAGAGGGATGGATTTGGCGACAACGGTGTAGACCCGGACTGCGCGAATTAGAAGTACCGATGAAAGGGCTCTGAGACAAGGTGCAGCGAAACGTCGGTGCATGTCGTCAATAATTTTAATTTATGTTTCTTTAACTAGGTGTGTTGAGAGCGGGGCCGCTGCGCGTTATTTTATGGCGCGCAGGTGGCGAGGGTGTGCGGAACCGGCGAGGCGCTGTGGCAGCCTGGCCGCAACCGCAGCATAGCGACGCCATTCTGCTCCGCGGAGGACTTCACGTTGGTTGCCAGCTGCACCTGGGCCTCGGAGACCGTCAACACAGAGATACGGCAGGCGAACCGGACGCAGGCACGCCCGAACTCTGCTGCCGCTGCTGGCAACGTCACCGGGCACGGGCCCAACATGCAAGAAGTGCAGCGACTGCAGGTGCGCTTCCCCCCAGAAAACATTTGAAATCCCTAGAGATGTACCCAGCATTTCATTTTTTAGGGGAATCACGATCGTATGACATTTTGAACCACAGCACCGACAAACTGCAAGGCTAAACGATATCCGGGTATCATGGATGCTGCCTACATTTGGCAAGATGTCTGTTTTACCTGGAAATGCAATGTAGTGTAAACTAATTTTCAATTTTGTCTTGGGGTTTGGTGTCGAAATGCACAAAACCCTGATATGCGAGTGAGTGGGCTCATTGGCTCGGGCGGTAATGTTGCAATTCAATTTTGTTTGTTGACTGGTATGATTTTGGGGACTGTTTTGGAGTGGCAATCCAAAGGCTGTCCAAAATGTGCCTCTGCCCGTCTGCGACCGGCAGCAAATGGGGTGAACCAACATTGGCCGTTGCGTGTTGCCTGGCACAGGCTGAGTTGCAGGCGGCCGGCACGGGGATGACGAACGCAAAGCAGGCGCTGAAAAAAAGGGTGAGCGGCGGCACTGTCAGCAGAGTGAATTGCAAAGAAAGCAAATGAATAGATGATGTAACATGATTAAAGGCATTAAATACAGTTTTGCGATCGAATATTACACTGAATTGCGAATTCCCGCTTTGAAAATGCTTTGACATTGCATTACGCTCGCGTGCGCCGTTTTCGCTGAGCGGTCGTTGTGTTGTGGCGCAGGAAACGGAGCTGACGCACGCAAAGCAGAGCTCGCAGGCGTCAGAGGCGAAGGTTGCCCCCCCCCCCCCCCTCAACCTCCTCCCACCGCTTAACTCCCCTTTTGCTATGTGTTGAACCAAATTCTTAACAAAAAAGGAACTAAGTAGAAGTCCAAAAACAGACATTTGTTTTTCGTACTTCCGCCGCTGTCAATTGTTTATCAGTTTTAAACAAATTCGAGTCAGCTTCCCTTTTTTGGATTGGCCTAACACAAAAGTATCTAAATCATATTGTGTTCTAACATTTTAATGGGAAGTGAGTTAGTTTTTTGTCCGCTGCCCCAGATGTAACACAAACATATAAGTGGCAGAACCTAAAAAATATGAAACCTGTTAACGACAGAATACAATTGAGACGACACATAGTACGATCAATATGGTCGTTAATTCACAGAAGGAGGGGGGGAACAGATTGAAACATGCGTTTGTTGGGAGGGGCTGACGCTTTGGGTGTTTTGTGTCAAGATTACGGGGATGCAGCGGCTGGTGGACGAGCTGCGGGCGAAGCATGTGCAGTTGCAGCATGACTGGCGCGAGAGCGAGGGACAGCTGACGTCGGGTGAGCCGCCCTCTCCCTCTACCTTTCCCTCTTTCTGCATGTACCCGCCCGGACTGAAGCTGTGGAGGATCTATGATTTTGGGATCCATGAATGCTGGCACACAGCAAAGCCAGCCTACTGAGCGTGTTAATGTGCTCTTCAAACTATTTATTTTAAGCGCTATACTTTGATGATTTGCGCTTGAAAATTTATCGTGAGTTGCAAAACGAACTATTATTGAATGCGCATTCGAGAACCCGTTGGTATTTCGTCAACTATTTTTCGCCGCACCCTCTTGTAGAAGTATAAACAAAGTGGGGGTGGTGGGGCACATGTAACTCAATGTTTGTACACTGGTTGTTTGCACAGTTGTGGGATTTATAGAACCAGTTTTTTAAGGGTCGCATGTTTGCCGCATCTAAAATGCGCCTTCCAATGATTTTCCGAAATAGTAAACTATACTCTTACACCGAAACTTTTCGCTTTTCGACATTCGCTCCGCCTTCCCTCAACAAAAACACACATGCGTTTGCTCCGTCCCCCACGCCTCTGCAATCCGTTTTTTGGGTATACATTTAGAGCTTGCCTATTTCCCCCTCGATCTCATCTCAGCACACGGAAAAACGGTATTTGTTCAGAGTCGCCTTTCCTGGATCTCAAGAAACTGACGTCGTCGACCGTTTTCTCAATGTTGAGATGGACGATAATAAAGATGTGCCTGCTAATCCAATACACTCGCCAGTCACTCCAATCCCCCTATTTGTCACGAGTCTGCGAAAGATTTTTGTGCATCAAACGGAATATGTGCGCATTTCTCCCATGTCTGCGATAGCTCTGAATGCCGTTGTATTTGGGTTTCATTTCTCATATGTAATATATAGTATAGATAATTATTTATTTAATTATTTTCTTTATTTATTTATTTTAACATTTTCGTGGGGGAGGGGGCATTTTCTTCTAAACGCAGGAAAGGCTGCGCTTTGGGGCATGTTGGATGTTTTACTCGCTGTTTGCCGTGGAGATTCTTTGAGGGTTTGTGCGTCTGACAGAGGCGTGTTGTGTTGCGCGGCTGTGTAGCGTTAATGCAGCAGTTGGCGGATGCGGAGCGCGCGCTGAAGACGGAGCGCAGTCGCAACGAGCAGCAGCGCTACGGCACCGCCGCTGCCGCCCCCCCTGCTGCGATTTCGGGGGAGCCCAACGGGACGATGGCGCAGCTGGAGGAGCGGTCGGACGGTGCGCCGTACTTGATTACCGAAACACCGCTGATATCTGCATTCCGCACCATTTCGCACCAACACATCCATTGACTTGTATTTTCTGTGTTGAAAAACGCATTTTTTTAATGAGAGTACAAAATTGTAACCTTATTTTCCATATGATTTGTTTTTGCCACAGTATAATTGCGTGTCTGTGTTTTCTGTAAGAAATTTTTGTAATCCTCTCGCAGTCAATGAGCCAATGGTAACCGCATACTTTTTTTTTGAGGATCCCAAAGCAACTTTGCCACATAATGTGAAAAATACATTTATACCTGATGAAAAAAAACATTTATCTTACCCTGTTTTATGATTTTTTTCTCCACTGTGTTGATTACGCCCTAACTCAAACCTTAAAACCCTATGAGAAGCCCTACCACGTCAGCTCGCAATTGCGTCATCACTCATTTTTCGCTGTCATGGTAAAGCCTTGCCTCTTCAAAATTCACATGTTAACCGAGCCACCCATTTCTCCTCGTCAGACAGCTATTCTCTCGCCCGTCAATATTTTGTGTGCTGGCTGAGTGAGCGCCGTCGTGTGACCACCGACAGAGCTGACGGCGATGAAGGCGCAGCTGGGGAGTGTGCGGGAGGAGCTCGCGGCCGCGCGGGCGCAGATTGCGGATTTGCGAGGGCAATTGGACGCCGCGAGCTCGGCCCACAAAGGTGACACACTGCGGCCGCACTCCTCCAGTGTCGCGCCCACGGTAGCATCTTTTCTACGCTACTGCGCTCCGTTGCTTTGTGGCGAGACAGTCGAAGCAGAATCATCTGACGCCGGCCATTATTTTTGCTCGCCGCTTTTTATTGCTGTCCGCAACGGAAACGGATTATTTCACCCAAAATGCAAGTATCATTTTATATCATAATTGGCTTTGCGATTTCACTCAACACGCGGCCATTCAGGTTAATGATATTTTGAATGTGTGAGACGCATTTGGTCCGGAGCTATACCTCTTTCATTTTCTTTTTCCGCCTGCTGTTGGTATTCGCAATACCTGAAGAGAGCTTTGAAGCGGAGTTGTCATAGCATTTACGTTCACCGAAATCAGCATTTATGAGGCGAAATGTCAGCTAAAAAGAGAAACTGAGCGCGAAGGTTAATGAGCCCGAGGATAATGACCCCCACCAAAACGTTTTCATACCATCTATACAGTTGCAGAGGCTCAAAGGAAGGTGAATGCAACGAGCTCGACTTGCACCCAAACGCTAAGCGATATAAATTAATTACGAAAATTAAAACAAAATCTTCAATTCATTGCGCCAGTAAGCGAACCAATTAAACAGCTCATTATGTTTGGTAGGGAGACCGTTTAAGAGGAAATTGAGTGGGTGAATAGTTTGTTACTTATTGCCACTTACGCATAAAATATATATTTTAAATAAATATAAACTTAGTTAGCTGTCGAAATCGGGTTTTGCGATTTTCCGTCAGAAATAAATCCATACATATGCAGCATGTTCATCGACGGTCTGAATGTTACCGTTCTTGCTTTAGTTTGTGTCGGCGCTGAAAGTTGCTGAGCCGTATTTGAGGCAACTATTCTTAATATCAGCAAAATGTGTTTGCCGTGGAAAACGAGTATTTTACGTTTCTGCGTTTGTGTTATTGAATTCGCCTCATTTTTTTTTCGAGTGTTTGCTGCGCGCTTGGTGGCGACGTGTGCTGAACAATGTGTTTTGGGGGCTTATTATCAGAGCGGCTGGTGCGGGCGGAGGACGACGCGCGCGGTTGGCTGCAGATGGCGCGAGAGGAGGGGCGCGCGGAGGTGGAGCGGGTGCAGATGAGACTGGCGGAGGCGGAGGCGGCGCTGTTGCGGAGCTCTGCGGAGAGAGCAGGTGCGGATTGAGGAGGAGGAAGAGGCGGAGGACGGTGTCCCTCCTAACCTGTGACTAAATTCCATCGAAAAGATCAACGTGAAAGGAACTCGGACGCATCATATAACAAAGTCATTGTTGTATGATACATATGAGATTGATGTGATATTTTGCGATGGTTGAATCTAATTAGCGACTGTTGAAAAAAGGGGAATTGCGTTGAAATATCTTTTATGCGTTAAAATGAACCGTCTCCTTCAGCTGTGGCCCGGCAAACTTCCGATTGTACGACGCTGTTGGCATGTTATCCCCCATTCCATCAGTGTTCACTGTTGTAATCAGGAACAGTATACATCCGTGCATACCGGCACTGGGTACCCGCGGCGGTTCTCCACACCTCGACGCTGCCGGGCACGGATGGTGTGGCTTTCGACGAAAGTTGAGGATCGATATGTTGGTGTTTGTTTTTTTTCTGTTACTTGCTCCCAAAACGTTACCAACCGAATATTGATTGGATGACTCAATATTGCTCACTTTGTTGGAAGGTTATTCGTTTGTCCGTTCGAAGTGTGTCGCGATGTTTCGGGCTTATTGATTTTTTCTACTTATTTCCAACACCTGTCATCTTGTTCCATGTTGCACTGA
Organism: Tetraselmis chui; assembly: GCA_026401115.1. Classification (NCBI taxonomy): domain Eukaryota; kingdom Viridiplantae; phylum Chlorophyta; class Chlorodendrophyceae; order Chlorodendrales; family Chlorodendraceae; genus Tetraselmis; species Tetraselmis chui. The sequence goes on from JAPMLY010000637.1 coordinate 60,025, forward strand.
ATTTCAGTGGAAAACCTACTTACAAATTATTGATGCTAAATCAAAAGGGCAGAAGTGTCGTCAGTGTAATTTCCAAGTGTTTGGTGTTCACAAAAGCGGTGAAAATCCACCGAAGCAAAACGTTTGTATTATCTTGTGAAGTCCACTCAAATTGGGCTTTGGGTATTTTTGAAAAATGTGGCCACCCTGTTTTCGGTAGAGACGGAGGCGGCCGCGCAGAGTGCGGTGCAGGTGGAGCGGGCGCGCAACGCTGACCTGACGCGGCAGTTGGAGGAGCAGAGCGCGCGACTGGCGGCGCAGGTGGAGGGGCAGCGCGCCGCGGCGGCAGCGCGGGACGCGGAAATCATCGGTGACCTCCTCCTCCCCCGTCCCCGCGATACTTGGGGGGAAATGGGATGAATGTGTCGCCGGATGAATTTATTATCGAGCAATCGAACAAAAAATTAATTCATGCGTTCATAGATAAATCGCTAAAATAATTCGTGAAAATGTTATGGAAAAATAGAGATGACACTAAACGCGTCAATAATTAAACATGCTTTGGACCATCGAATATTTTACCACGTTCTGTTTGACTGTTAACACAGCATAGCATTTGATAGACAAATGGACATTTAACACACACACACACACACACACACACACACACACACACACACACACACACACACACACACACACACACACACACACACACACACACACACACTCAATCACGCACGCGCTTACAAATATGTTTAATCGGACGTGCAGTCGGTATTTCTAATAAAGCCAGGTCGGGATAAACTGCCAACCACCACCTTGCGCAAATTTGTGTACAATAATGATAATGAATGTGCGAGTTTAGTCGTTGGCTCAATATTGTGAAATGTTTGTCGTCAGTGGTTCAGCCAACGAGGGTTGTAGTGTTTTTCAGGGTTTCAGGGTGTTTTGCTGTGATTCACTGTTCTCCGGTGAAAGTGGACGGGGGAAGAGGCGCGTTGCTGTTCGGAGACGTAACGAACCGCAGGAAAGGATGGGCGTCGGAAAAAGGTTTTTTTTTCGGCAATGTTTGAAACGTTGTTGAGAGCATGGGCGAGTTGGAAGGGCTTGGCAAGTCGTTATTCAAATTATTTCATATGTGTGTCGTCTTGCTTATGGATGTCTTGCAAGAAATCTTATAGCCCTACACAACACCCAAAATTGATAAGTGCACAATAAATGTGAAACAATGAAATTAGCTTGACAGCTGAAAATTAGTGTAATCTAGCTGATTTTGAATTGACATAGTGGGTTTATTTCTTCTTTGGTTTGGGAGCAAAAGCGCATCAATTGCAATTATCTATTTTCTTTGTGTAATTATCAATGTGTTTTTTTCTTTTTGATTTTACAGAAATGCGAAAGAAATTGGCGGAGCTTCGCTGCAGACTGACGGAGGCGCAGGCGGGGGAGGCGGCGGCGGTGCAGAAGGCCTCCGCCGCGAGTCACCGCGAGCGACGGTTGGCTGAGCAGTTGGAGGAGCAGAGGAGTAAGGTGGCGCGGAAGGCGGCTTACAGGGCGAGGGCGGAAGGTGAGGCGGGGATACGCCGACCTGCAACTCCATGCAACGACCCGTCCTCATGGCATTATTATTACTGAAAATCGTAGAATTGATACGGCGGTGTATTTGTTTTTTTTGTGGAGAGGCGATTTTATTTTATTTTATTCTGCGTGTTTGAATTCGTCAATTGTTTATTGCAAAAACGTTTTTAGCATTTGAGATTCGCTGCCTGTGTCACCATGAGCTTTAATTAAGCATATGAATAAACAAGGCAGGGATATTGCTCAAATGCAGAACTGATTACACAAAATTAGTGGAAGCCACCAACATTTCGGGTTTTACAAAAGCTTGCCTGAAATAAGCAGAAGTGAAATGTAATCAAGTTGACACGTTTGCGAAATAAGGTTTGTGCAAATATTCGATGGTTGACTCGAGATAAGACTTGGTTTTGTTCCAATACCCGAAACTGCCACGAGAACGTATATAGAAAAGGCGCAAAGTATCCGAGCTGGTCTGCAATTAGGGTAAATATGCCCCCAAGCCCTATTAGGAGGTATATATCACAATATTAAATATGCATGGCATGATTTAGGGCATCTGTCGCCCTAAACCGCAACAATGACTGTAACCCTATCATTGCAAGAACTGCCTTCATCTTTGTCGGACGAGGGACTTTGGGGGGGGGGTACGAGGTGGGGTACGATTGGTAAAAGGCGGAGTGCGGTCTTATTGTCTGACGGCGACAGTGCTTGCCCCACTGTAATTGAAGCCTCTCAGTATTACAACTTTTTGCTTACAAGAAATACCAAAGAAAGACGAACGCAGGTTTTCAATATTTTAGTCGCTTAAAAGCAAACTTCATTCAATTTTATCAAACATTTAGACTTGTTTTCTAAACAATACTGTGCGTTCATCGATGAATACCAATGATTTGTTCCTTCGATTTTATATTTATCGATTTAAATGTATCCAGCAAGTGTCGTATTTGTATAATTTGACGCTGACACGATATTTGTGCGTTGTTTTTCAACGGTTTTCTCTGACTTAATAACGATATAAATGTTATTTCTTCGATAAGAATGCGCCAAATATTATCGAAGATTTGAAATATTCAATATAGTGTATTTTCGAAAATTCTGCCGGTAAACGACATAATTCAGCCTGTCGTCGTCGCCCGACCGACCGACTGCCGCAGTGGGGAAGGCGGAGGGTGGCGGCGTCGAGGCAGAGCTAAAAGCGGCCCGACAACGCGCGGAGGAGCTGGAGGAGCGCTGCGCGGGGCTACAGGCGGACCGACGATGGGCGGAAATGGACGCGGCGGGCTCCGCCTCGGCGCTCGCTCGCCTCGAGGCGCGCGTCACGGCGCAGTGGGACGAAATGGAGGGTGCGGCGCTACTTTCGTGAAATTAGTACATTACATAGTGTTGACAGTATGCGCGGCTCATTTACGTCTTGTAATCACGGTATGCATTCTCGTCGTCGTCGCTATTGTTTTTATTTTTTTGGTCGCCGTCGCAGAGCTGCGCGCCAAGCTGGCCGAGACGACGGAGGAGTTGCAGAGTGAGCAGCAGCAGGCGGCGGCGACTGCGGAGGTGCGCGCGCTGTTGGCCTCCGCGCTGGACTGCGCCGAGGAGGAGTGGGAGGCGCGGCTGAGGGTGGTGGAGGGCGCCTCCGAAGGTGGACCCCCCCCTCACCCCCTTACTCTCCCCACCCCTCGTCATTCTTTGTCATCCACTGTGACCAACGCACAAGATGACTGAACGTGTTGAGTGACGCACTGTTTGCTACGCAATTTTTCGATCGATTGATTTTTTGGTATTAAATTTAATAAAAGGAAATGTTGAAAATGAGTGTGAAAAGTGTAGCATCGTTTTGCATGCGAAATTGCATAAATGGTCCCCTGTGTGTGTTTGTGTGTGTGTGTGTGTGTGTGTGTGTGTGTGTGTGTGTGTGTGTGTGTGTGTGTTTGTGATTTGATATTTGCCGTACCAGCTGAAAACGATGTTTCGGCAGAATGACTGTAATATCATTTTAGTTGCACATCTCTTTTGTCCAGTTAAACTTGGCTGACGAAGGGGCCACTTTTTTTGTATCGTGTCATTACTGCCCTGCGCACCCTTGCAGCGCAATTGATTCGCACCCCACGCGCAGTTTTTTCCTTATGTTGTGCTTTCAAATAATTCATTTACAAATTTGTTATAGCTTATATGCATCAATTGTCGGCAATTGTATGTAATGATAGGCGAGTGTGTCAACCAATAGATAGTGATAACGGAGGGTGTGGCACGGGGTGCGCAGTGTTGCGGTCGAGGATGGAGCTGGCGGTGGGTCAGCTGCGGGAGGAGCGCCTCCGCCCCTTCCTGGAGCCGCCCTCTGACGCCGGCCACGGTGGCAACGGAGGAGGCAACGGAGCGTCGGCGCAGCGGGGACAGTGGGTTCGGAGCGTAGAGAGCCCCATCATCTGAGGCAACGACCGGGTCTGAATGTATTACTAGCCCAGCTACAATGTAATGATATGATATGTAATCAAATTTTTCACGTGCAGCTTCGTGATAAGTCACGGCGGGCTGTTTCATTTCTGAGAGCGGAATTGGCGAGGCGCTCAGCGTTTGAACGGAGAGCTATGTCATTCGAGTGTTAGACGGAAAGGGTGTAGATATGTAAGTGAAATGCGTGACTAATATTTCTTAGGAAATGGGCTTCCACCGCCCTCACCAAATAAAGCGCTCTTTAAATCATTTCTCACTCAATCTCGACGTGTACGCGTCACCCCCGGCCATATCATCGGTGAACACTTGACGTTGCAACTCGGCATATTCAGCGACTCCCAACTCGACAAACTAGATTGACAAAACTGCCGCGCATTGCGCTCGGTAATCACCTCTATCCGGAACCTCCCTCGCAATGACTCCCTTCGCCCCCTCCCCCCAACTCGGAGTTTGTCAACCATTGGTCGAAAACTTCAATACCACCGGTTACGGCGGTCGGACGGTTCCTTCCCACGTACAAATCATCTTCTCCCTCTACCAATATTGACCGCCCGACGCTCTCATATCACGAGCGTGGGGTTAACCCCATCCCCCACCCACCCTACGCAAAATGGTCCGCCTGCAACGCGGTGCCGGCACGCGCTTCAGCAACGCCCACTCCCCTCCCGCCTCATCTCGCAAATCCGATCATCGTTGCTTTCAGCATGATATTGACACAGAAAGACGACGCCGTTTTCTCCTCCGGTCACAAGTCTCCCATAAAATCAAGCTTTACTCTTAGAAATTAAGCTCATGTTCTTGCGTAATTGTGTCTTCAGTAGCACTACTGGATTGTTTCTATTGCAAATAATTCAAATATTTGTTATATACATTCCTCCACAAAAGTCCGGACGTGCATTATGTTAAACATAACATGGTCAAGAACACGCTCCCCTCTCACCGCGTCAAGCACGACGACACCCGAGTATCACCCAATTGTAGGAGAGCCGAGAAGCAAGCAGTAAGCCGTCATCCGGGGTGGTTAGACCTCGTCTTAAAGCGAGTGTTGTCGTCGGAGGTTGTCGAATTAAGCACATAAATTCCCAGGAATTACCTGTATTATGCACGTCGTTCTGAGCTCCATGCATTAGCATTGCTCAAGCACTCATACCATAAGCTGAATATTACTTCGTGTTCCACGTAGCCGTATTTTTGGGGAAATGTTGGAGGGGGTTTGGAGGCGTGGGTACGGTGTTCAATGCGCGAGGTTTGTTTGAGGGTGTGTGAATAGAGCACGGAAATTCACATTGCAGGCACGGGTGATGATTTTGGAAAGCAAGCGAGTAAAATCCCACATGACGCAGGTTTGGATAAACACTCCACGTTTTAAATTGGCGAGGGCGATTGGCTTTGGTGAGGGGCGAGGTCAACATTGGCTATTTGGAACCACGTTGTCAGTGGTGTTTGGAATGCTTGGGTATGTGCTTGTGCCAACCACACCCGCCCCACGCGTGGCACACGTCGGGAATTAGGCTTGGAAATCAATAGGAATGAAGAATTGGTAAACACGCATGTCGACAAACCCCACACAAATCGCCTCATTAGATGAGCTGAATTCGAAAGGTTTTGGTTTGCACTGCGGCTCAGCTTTGCCGTAATATTGCGTCATGTAGAATATTTCACATTTATTTGTGGGTGTTTGAACTTAAGAGTAAATGTGTTCTACGCCCATTGAAAACACGCGTCCAACGGTACATGCATTAAGAGTACATATAGTCTGACCTTATTTGAGTAAGTTATGTTCGTTTGGATATTATCGTCGAAAGCACCTTGCCCTTGGGTTGTGCGCATATCGGTGATAACTCTACAAACGTGATTTCGTGCGTTTCCCCCACAGTGGCATGCCCAACACCTCCTCCCTTCGTCGCATCATGTGCATTATATTTGCGCGACCGTCGCGTAAGCATTCATATTGCGGTATTGTGCGCCCGTTACTCTTTTCGTCTAACCAGCACGGCGAATGTTTGAAAGAGCGTGGCGCGCACATAACCCCAAGTACACAAGCCTGGCGGTGCTCGAATTCGCCCCCCGTAGTTGTCGGCGCATTCCAAATTGGGCGCCAAAGCATTGCCTAGGATTTCAGGAGATTTGTCAATAAAATCGACGCATGCTTAAGTACACTCCTCCACAAAAGTCCGGACAAGATTTCGCACCTTTCGCACCAAGTAGAAAATGTAATCATGCGTCGATTTTATTGACAAGTATCCTTAAATCCCAGGCAATGCTTTTGCGCGCAAAATGGAATGCACCGACAACTGCGAGGGGCGAGTTCGAACACTGCCGGGCATCATGGGGTTATCGCGCCCGCACCCGTGCGGCACGCTCTTTCAAACAATCGCCGTGCTTGGTAGACGAAAAGAGTAACGGGCGCACAACGCCGCAATATAAATGATGATGCAACGGTCGCGCAAATATAATGCATAGGCGACGGAGGGAGGAGGTGTTGGGCAGGCCGCCGTGGGGGAAACGCAAGAAATTGCGTATGTAGACTCACCACCGATATGCGCACAACCCAAGGGCAAGCCGCTTTCTGCCACAATGTTCAAGCGATCATAACTTACTCATATATGATCAAAACTTTTACTAACAGGTACCGTTGGACGCGTATTTTCAATGTGCGTCGAACACACCTACTCCAAAGGTGGGTTCAAAATCTCGCAAATCGATTTGTTATGAATTATTTTAATTTACGAATTATTCCGGCACAGCTGAGCCGCAGTGCCAAGCAACACCCATCGAAGTCGGCTCACCTCCTGAGACGATTTGTGTGGGGTTTGTCGATATATGTTTACCTATTCTTCATTCCTATTGACCTCCGAGCCTAGTTCCCGACGCGTGCCACGCGTGGGGCGGGTGTGGTTGGCACAAGCACATACCCAAGCATTCCAAACACCACCGTCAACGTGATGCGTCCTTAACGGCCAAGTTGGACCTCGCCCCTCCCCTAAGCCAATCGCCCTCGCATGTTTACAGCGTGCAGTGTTTATCCAAACCTGCGTCATGTGCGTTATTGCTCGCTTGCTTTCCAAAATCATCACCCGTGCCTGCAATGTGAACTTCCGTGCTGTATTCACACACCCGCAAACCAAACCTCGCGCATTGAACACGGCACCCACGCCTCCAAACCCCCTTCAAAAAGCCCCCAAAAATACGGTTGTGTGGAACACAGAGAAGTATGCAGCTTGGTATGAGCGCTTGAGCAATTCCCAAGCGTGGCGCACAGAATGACGTGTGTAGTTCAGACAATTTCCCGGCAGTTTATGGGCTTAACTCGACAAACTCCACCGACAACACCCGCTTTAAGATGAGGTCTAACCACCCCGGATGGCGGCTTACTGCTTGCCTCTCGGCTCTCCTACAATTGGGTGGTACTCGGGTATCGTCGTGCTTGACGTGGTGAGAGGGGAGCGTGTTCTTCACTAGCTTATGCTTAACATAATGCATGTCCGGACTTTTGTGGAGGAGTGTATATTAATTGCCAAGGTGCGAAATCTTGTCCGGACTTTTGCGGAGGGGTGTATGATAGAATCAGTAGTAGGATATCGTTTACTGGTGTTGGCATATGCCCTCGCTATTTCTTTATAGGCACATTGTTTGCTTTAATTGAAATGAAGTCGCTATTCGAGCGATTTGATTTCCTACCTAATATTGTCGTGTGTTTTAGTGGAGCTTCGGCGTGTCGGATAAATACTATTCATTATCGCGAGTACCTCTATATGGGCTATCGGGCTAAGCAACACTGCCTAACTGGCCTATCGCTGCCGCGTATCGGTCGCGGCGGCTTGTGGGCGACTAGACGTCATGTCAGTTCATTTATTTCATTTAGGCCGACCTCGCGTAAGCTACGTCTGTTCTTCTTTCTTTTGTGAGCTGTGTCTTAAATTCGTCTTTAAAGCTACTCGCGACGATGCTTTTTAAGATTAGGCTGCCAATGGTGCGCTACATGAATATGCTAATTGTGCCGTGCCGTGTCAGCTCATCCATCCTAGCTAGTGTGGCGTGGCAATTGCAACCGATACAGTTTTTGTTGCATAATATTCCCCGGTACATGTACGTGTCGCTATTAAGTGAGCCAGTCGCGTCGGGTGGTGGGCTATGGTCGTGAGACTATGTTGGTAGAGATTTATTGGCGAGTTGCCGTGCTGCATTGTATCGATGGCTGGTTTTATGCTATTTGTGCCGTGACTCGGTTGCTGGTTTGCTACACGCCCGTATGTATCTTAATCTAGGACTTGTTTCGTGTGTTGCTTTCTGTGGAACAATATTTGCTGTCGATTGTTGCGACGATAATGAGTGGCAATCGCTGAGCAATCGTGTAACTGTGTACGTGTGTCGCAGACCGCGAAGTGAGCAAACATGCTTCTATGTTTTACTGTCGTTTCGAGCCGACAGATCGAGCAAGCAAGCTGGCGAATTTAGCAATCGCTGCGGTTTAATAATTTATTTCGTTACCTACTCTTATGGGGGAGTGCGGTGTTTGTTACTTTGCGGGGTGTCGTCGTCGCCGTGCTCGGTATCAGGGTCGGTATCGAAGGGGAACACGGAAGTGCCATCACCGGGAATCGAATCCGCCCCTACGTGTTCGGAGTCGTACGCCGTAACCAAGTACCGCGCCTAAAAGTCGGTACCCAATGGGGATATATGAGATAGGTGAGGATCTCATCACTCAAGTCGCGGCAACAAGCCAAGTAAACAACCAACTTGCCACTTCCGTCGGCGTACACGACACGCCGGAGGGTGGAATTATTGAGCCCGACGCGTGTAGCGCACATATGTCGACCGATCGACCCTCGATCACCCCTACCGTGCGATCCATGGACTCAGCCGTAGCGACGGCGGTTATACTAGAAGTGCTGCAAGATGAAAATTGTTACATCAACACATAACTATGGGGACCCTACATTGCCCCGGGCCTTGAGCTGCCCCCCCCCCCCCCCCCCCGACGACATCTCGACGACCCACAAAATCTGGAAGCTTGCCTGCGACATTTACCGCCACCTCTCCGCCCACCGGCACATTGCCACGCTCGAAGAACACCGCGCCACGGCATGTCACGGAGCCTACGCCGCTTGCGGTATCACGGCGAGCATATAAACTTTGGGAGACATTCAGAAGTACCCCAAGGACTAACCGGAATTCAAGGCCGCGGTCGTCACCCTGCGTCAAAACAACCACACCCACAACGCGCTCGAGGAAGCCGCCCGGGTATGGGCATCCCACAACCGACACACCAAGAGCTGAGGGGAGACGGGCGATTCGGACAGTGTTTTTTCGCAAAACTCGCCTACGAGAGTTTCCTCAAACCGCGACCGGATGTTGCCTCCTCTCAGTACGACAACCTACAACGAGCCTTCATCGACAAGACCTTCGAATGCTCGGTGCTCGCCAACGCCAAGGCAAATACTGAGCTACCTCCGCACGGAAAGCACCGGATAGGCATGCACCCGACCGTCTTACCCCCGAACGTCCTAGCCCAACCCCTAGGTCCCGGTCCAAGCCCAAGCCACCCGATCCCGATCCCGACTGTCACAATACACGTACATGTACCCGTTAAGCAAGCTCAGCGCGGTATTGAAGAATCGAGACGTTTCGTTTGATCACGGGCGAAGCAACCCATCAGGGTAGTAGACCTCAACATAGATGGGGTACTGGTACAATGACTCCCAAGATGAGTGAATATCTTGTTGGGTCTGACTGGAATTCCCATGAATTTCTTTACAATATAAGCTCCATGAATATATATAGTCAGATTGTTTTAAATCTAGAGGCATGCAACACTTACTTACATGTGTTACAGAACGCACACCCTAGCGGTTACGCGTTATAGTAAAAGCGGTGCGTCTTACCAAGACCTCGAGGTAACCCTCGATGACTGTGGAAACGCCTCGCGCAACGCCCCGAGCCCCGCCGCTAGTTACACTAGCTAGCGGCAACCCTTACGCCGGTGCAACCCCCGAGCACTAGCACTCTCTGCTTTGCGCTCGCCCATATGGCTCGCGCAATTGCAGTTTTGACTCTCGTAGTCGAGCAGGGTGTTAGTTTACATCGTCTCATGCGTACTCGAGCGTCACGAGACACTTCCCAACGTTCTAAGTCGCCGTTTAACAAAATGCAGCGTAACCAGTCTATCTCCGCTCTTGGAGTCCACGCTATGCCCTCTGCAAGTGAACAACGTACTACCGAATAGATTGAAATATTACTTTCGGCCCTCGAACTCCGATTTCCAAGCAGATTCAGGCGTCTAACACCGCCTTACTTACACAATTTCAGCGTTTAACATGCGCAAATGTGCCCACGATTCAACATCATTCCATTCCTTCTGACGCGACCATTGCGATTGAGGGTGGTAACGCGGCACAAGAGCCACCCGTCGATCTGCTAAACCACGACTCCGAGTCTCTCGAGCCCGAATTCGTCGACTTCTCCGTATAAGGAAATGTCATTCATGCCGGTTTGGAACGCCCCCCACGCGATATTGACGAGCCCCGCCTCTTGACGCTGACGAACGACACGGCGCGTTTCCTTAATGACCAGAGATCCGCCTCATCGAGGGCGGACAAACGCGCTTGGGTTCGGACCAAGTGTTCGCCGAACTCGCCCACGAGCGTTTCTGCCGCCCACCCCTTACCGGAGTCTCCGGCCCACTGGATGAGCTACGCCAAGCGTTCGTCGACAAAACGCTCGAAGCTCGCATGCATGCCGCCACCAAGGTAGCAACTAGAGCAGCGTTCGCGAAGGCAACGCCAGATAAGCCACCCGGACATGGCGCTAGGCCAAGAAGGCGGCAGCCGAAAAACGCAGGGCCGCAGTTGCAGCAGCACCAACTGCTACCGGAACTAAGCCAAGCGACGGGACCAAGCAACCCACGAGGAAGTGATGGTGTGGCCCGCCGCGCCGATTCTTGCTCCCCGTCATCCAACTACATGCGTCACCGCGTGCGGCTAAGTTGGCGAGAGTGGGAGCTTATCGGCGCGAGCGGTCAAGTCGTAAATTGGATCCGCCATGGCGTGCGGGTCAAATCTTAAAACGGCCTACGTCCCAAACCTTTCAACCACGGAGTCTCCGTGACGGACGCCACCCATCCCCAGCTAGACTTCCTATCGACGGAACTTCCACGGTTCGAAGCATGGGAGCGCGCTTACAATACTCGCTACGTCTCCCGTATGTTTCTCGTTCCCAAGTCACGCATCAACAAGTGGCGTTTGATAATCGACTTACGCGAACTCAACACCTACCGTGCGGAGTTCAACATGTCGTGCGAAACATTCAAGCACCTCCGCCACATGTCCCGCCCGGGCGACTACTTCGACTCGCTAGACATCGCGGACGGCTACTACACACTCGGCATCAAAAGGAAGACCGAGACTTTTTCACGGTCAACTACAAGGGCGATCTGTTGCGCCTCGCGTGCCTTCCAATGGGTTCGTCCGGGTCCGCCTACTACCTTTGCAAGCTAACACATGCGTCCATCAACTACCTCCGGCGTCCAGCTACGCCCCCGATCGCAAGGACGGCTACACCTCACAACCCTGCGCGAAGATTTTTGCGTAACATTCGTTGGCGCGGAACTCGACTACTACCCTACATGGACGACTTCGTGCTCATGGCCCACTCGCGCGCAGCAACACTATTACTACGCGATCGCGACGAGGTGTTACTACACCGTCTCGGCCTCCTACGCAACACCAAAAAAAGCCTATGGGAACCTGTTAGAGTTGGAAGTACAATGGTTACACGGGTATTCTAGCCGGCCCCGCTAGGGGGCCAGCAGTGGGGGCAAAGGAAGTGAAAAGAGAGAGATGGCGGCCGACAAAGGTACCGGCAAGGTCGGCCTACCGCCACTAACGGGAAATAGAGTACCGCTACAACACTAAGTACTTAGATAAGGAGTAGCTACCTTGTATATAAGCACTAGGTAATGCAATTGCAATGCCAGTGCTAGCAAAACCCACACAAGTGGGCGACCACCTCAGCCTCACGATCGACCTCCCAAAAGGCGAGTTTCGAGGCCCCATCGACAAATTGTAGACCCTCTCTGTTAGCACTAGCATCCCGCTGCCTAGTACTTATGTACAAGGTAGCTATTTGTCATCCTAATACTTAGTGTTATGCTATTAGCGGTACTCTATTCCCTATTAGTGGCGGTCGGCCGGCCCTGCCGGTGCCTTCGCCGGCCGCCATCTCTCTCCCCTCACGTCTCTAGTCGCCACAGCCGGCCCCTTGTGGGGCCGGCACGACCTCCGTGTAACTATCCGTTCCCGATTCCGACAGGTTATGGGCCCTCCACCAAGTTACACAAGAGAAGAGCGTGTGTAAAGTGCTCGGCGCCACACTAGTCCTACCTACTCCCACGTAAAAGAGAGTAGAGCGTGTGTAAAGCGCTCGGCGCCACGCTAGTAATTCATCGTCCAACCGACACCACGCTTCGCCTTCGAGATGATGGTTGTCCGCGACTGTCCTACCATCTCCCACGTAAAAAGGAGAAGAGCGTGTGTAAAGCGCCCGGCGCCACGCTCGCCCCACCCAGCTTCCAATCTCACCTAGCCTTCAGCCTACCGAGGCTCTCGACCGGATCTGGTTTTTTACGACCGACCGGCGAAAATTCGGCCCGTGCGTACTTTAATTAGTACTGTTATTTTTTTTCCCGAGGCAACGCCGCAACGCTCACCTGACTTAGCGAGGAGCTCAATTTTCCCACGGCGAAAGGGGGGAGTCAACACGAGCGCCCGTCTATGCTTTTGCGTGCCTACACGCTCTTAACGACCTTGTTGGCTGTGCTTCTTCCTCGCCGGTCGCTCTCATGCGTCGGCTAATTCGCCCGGGGACAGTTTTTCCCGCTACATGTCAGAATAGTACATTACGCAGTACATTTGGAACCGCTTCTTATCGGTAACTCGCCGGTAGCGGCACGTTCCTGTGAGCGCATGTCGCTACACCTACCCGGCCTGAGACACACGCTAAAAGCACTACACCTTCGACCAAGATGGCACCTTCCTCGACGCAAGCTAGGACGACGTCAAGACCTCGGCTACCTTGAGGGGGGGGTGTTAGCACTAGCATCCCGTTGCCTAGTACTTATGTACAAGGTAGCTATTTGTCATCCTAGTACTTAGTGTTATGCTATTAGCGGTACTCTATTCCCTATTAGTGGCGGTCGGCCGGCCCTGCCGGTGCCTTCGCCGGCCGCCATCGCTCTCCTCTCACTTCTCTAATCGCCACAGCCGGCCCCTTGTGGGGCCGGCACGACCTCCGTGTAACTATCCGTTCCCGATTCCGACACTCTCCAAGCAAGCCTTAGCACTAATCGGCTGCGCATCGTGCAACGCCCGCTGGCTACCCGCCATGCAACTGGCCGTGTTCGCTGGAAAGGCTATGTTTCCCTACCTCGCCATCGCGCCAGCGCGTTTCCTTTCACGCGAACTTCACTCCGTATTGATTACGCGACAAAGATGGGGAGGCCGAGTCCGCATGGCACACGAACTAAAGCGAGACCTCGAGTGGTGACGGACACTGCCCGACCAACACAACGGACGCTCAATCAACAAACCCATCGAGACGGTGTACCTCCACGCGAACTCAAGCAGTTACGGATGGGGAGCCGTGTTGAACGACAACCCCAATTTCTAGGTGCGCAGGCTTTGGTACGAGGACCACCGACAACAACACATCACATGGAAGGAGCTATGAGCCGTGCGATTTGCAATCGAGTCTTTGCTACCATAGCTACGGGGACGCTACGTCTTACTCCACGAAGACAACACATGAGTCGTGGCTACGTTGTCCAAGCTAACCACACGCTCTCCCGTTATGATGACCGAATAACGACGGCAGTGGCGCTTATTGGACGTCAACGACATTCGCATCCGGCCCAAGTACATTCGCTCGGCAGCGAACATCTCGGCGGACAACCTCAGCCGGGGGCTCGACCGCGGCGATTAGCAGCTAAACCCTCGGATTTTCAGCTACTTTCAAGCCGAGTGGGGCCCGCACTCTATCGACCGTTTCGCGTCAATGGAGAACACGTTGTTCCCCCTATTCAACGCTAAATGGCGCTACCCCAAATGCGAGGACATCGACTGACTCCGCATGGCAACGCGAATCAAACTATTGCAACCCACCTTGGGACGCACTGCCCTCCCTCTGCGCAAAGTTGCACCACTCTAGAGCACGAACGACCGTCATCGCACCCTATTGGCCCCACATGCCGTGATTCCAGCAGCTACACAACATGGCCACCGAAACCATTCACTACCCCGCTACACACGACCTCTTCTTCTCCGGACGGCGAGGCTCGCTCGCGGGGGTCGGACGATCCGGGTGGAGCGTAGTGGCCTTTCGGATGCTAATCCGGCTTGGCTACACACACGCCGGGGCGCAATAGGACGCGTACTACGGACTACCAGCCCAACAAGCGCCGACCTACGTATGTTAGAAATGCCATGAGGGGGGTTAGAACCCACGCCTCCCGGAACGGAGTTGTACGCCTTATCCAAGTACCGCCCCAAAATTCGGTACTCGATAGGAACATATTGTGCATATGAATTCCGCGCATCGTGCATACACTGCGACCACATATGTGTGGCGGAGGGCCAAGACTCCCCCGGAGTCTAGCGCACAGATGTGTCCATTAGCATACCAACGGAGGGATATTAGTACTCCCCCTTAATGGACATCACCCCTTGAACTCCGGCCGGTAACCTCGCAGTAAACGCGGAGGGCCCATAACCTGTTAGAAATGCCATGAGGGGGGTTAGAACCCACGCCTCCCGGAGCGGAGTTGTACGCCTTATCCAAGTACCGCCCCAAAAGTCGGTACTCGATTGGAACATATTGTGCATATGAATTCCGCGCATCGTGCATACACTACGACCACCTATGTGTGGAGGGCCAAGTCTCCCCCGGAGTCCTGCGCACAGATGTGTCCATTAGCAGACCAACGGAGGGATATTAACAACGTCCCCTCGCCTGCAACCCGCCGGTACGACCACGCCCAGCCCGCTACCATCTCCGCGAACCCGACACCCACGCATCGTGGACAGCTACCATGACTGCCCAACTACGCTCTGTATTGGGCACCGACCACATCGGGACCACAACGCTCAACCTTCTCAACAACTCTCCAACACCAACAACATACGCGAACTAGGACAGCGGTATGCACTAGTTCGCCGTGTTCTTACACGAGAAAGACACTCACCCCATGCATGCCACCACGCAATCGATCGTCCGCTACACAGCATGGCTCGGACTACAAGGAGCCGTCGTTGTAGCCTCACTTCAACAGTACTTTAAGGTGGTAAACAAGTTCTTCCGCGACCACCAATAGTAGCCGAAGCCGTCGGTGTATTACTCGCGGACGCACGACTCTGACTCGACATGCACTAACAACGACTACTAGCCGCAAACTCACGCATGCCGTTACCAGCCCCCCCGGCCCTCGGCCTTCTCCACGCCGCGACCCAGCTCCGCGAACACTTGACATCGACACCGCCGACTCGACACGTCATCGCCAGATTCCGGGCAATGCTAGTGTTATGTACAAACTACGCCTTTTGCAGAGCGGAACCGGGAGTCCGCAGCCTAACCCATGACATGAATGTCGATCGACCCTCTGACCGAATTTGGCTCTTCATCCATTGCACAACCTCCGCAAAATAGCCGCCTCCGTTTCTAGTTGCATCGGAGCTCCACTCCACGTCGTCAAATACGTGGGTGGTTGGGCTAAGAAAAGTTATGTGATTGAAGGACAATAAATCGACCCCACCATGACCCCATCTCCAGCGGCGTGGGAGTACTTAGGTTGGCTCGTCCTAGCCCGAACGCTTCATTAAGACTAGGCTACACAAGCCTTCGGCTTGAAATTTGAAATTGTTTACAACATGTACTGGGTGAAACCGGTTGCAATCTTTGGGCCCTCATTGCTTTGCATGTAAAAATGTCTCATTTTCATAGGGGCTAGACCGTGAACCACTAATCCCAACCTCTCCATTGGCAGTAGCGATACCGTCTAAAACATACACGTGACTAGGTGTTTATTATTTCTTGATCTATATACGTTATTTTTTGGATATAGTATGAAATAAAAAAGTGTCGCTAGTCTCCACGATACGCGGCATGCTCCAACCGTTGCAGAGACACAGATCAGCGAGGCTGGTCAAGTTGAGCTGGTCGAGGCAAGCCTGCCTGACCTCGGCTCCTGTGCGACTCCGGTCGTGCCGGAGCTAGGGGGGAAAGGCAGGTGAAAAGCCCCCTCGCTAAGATCGTCGTCGGTCCCGTCTCGATCCGTGCTCATCCCCGCCCGAGGTAGTAGTTGCTCCTCCCGACGCAGCTCGCCACCGAGCCGAGTCTTCTCTCCTCCTTCGGGGGATGGGAAGAGAAAGTAACTAGGCTGCAGACGGTGTCCGGCTGGCTCTCGTGCCCCCGTGCCATATATTCTCATGTCCCATGTCATTTGTCCGTCTGTTTCCATCACCTATCTGATCGCGCTGTGGCCGTCCCTGCCCTCCCCCGGTGGTTTACGTTGTTAGGGGACCGCCTTTATGAGCAATGTGCCGTTACGATAACCCTAGGCACACTGCCTGAGGCAGCTTGTCGATAACCGGGTACCGACTAGGGGAGGGGTGGGTCGGACAAAAAGATCGATTCGCCGTGCCACTAAAGGTGTTAGGTACGGGAATATTTTCCAAAACCCCCCCGTACCGGGCTTTTCCGGCGGCGGATGATCCTAAGGACCTCCGCCGCCAAACTGTGCCGCTCCTCCGGCTGCGACCGCCCTCCATCCTGCGTAGCCTTTAGTCTCCCCCCCACGGGAGGCATAAACCCACAGGGCTGTCGGCAACTAGCGAGCTCCATGCCATGGTGGTGCTTCCCGGCTGTCCGCCGCCAACTTCAACACCCTCGTCCCTCCGCTGATATCCGTCCGTATCCTTCTTCGCCAATTTTTTTTCGCAAGGATCGTTCCCGCCGTGACGGGAGAGTATAATATGTGAGTATTTGGTCACTGAAAAAAACATATCGGACTGGCCGAGCGGGAGATCCCTGTGTTGGTGTACGGTTATTATGCTTTTCCAAAACCCTCCGTACTTGGCTTCCCGACAGCTGATGATCCCGCGGATCGCAGCTGTCGGTACCTCGTTCGGCCCCCTACCGTGCCATGCATGGCACGGCTACGGGGTTACCAGCGCCCACATCGTGGAGGTAGAGGTAGATGCCGACGGGCCTGCGAGCGCACCCCCCTCCGGGGTCGCCGCCGTTGCGCAACCGGCGGGCGCCGCCTTCGGCTTTAACATACTTCGCAAAACGTGCCCTCGGGTAAAAAGTCAGATTGTTTGGAATCTAGAGGTTTGCAACACTTACTTACATGTGTAATAGAACGCACAGCCTAGCGGTTAAGCGTTACAATAAAAGCGGTGCGTCTTACCCATACCTCAAGGTAAACCTCGATGATTGTGGAAACGCCTCGCGCAACGCCCCAAGCCCCGCCGCCAGTTACACTAGCTAGGGACAACCCTTAATCCGGTGCAACCCCCGAGCACTGGCACTCTCTGCTTTGCGCTCGCCCATCTGGCTCGCATAACCCACCCACCCAACCCGAAAAAACATTAGCGCTAATCATCTCCCACGCCAAGCATGTGATGGTCTTTTGGAAAGTTTGTAAACAATCAAATATATTTGGCAGAACGTGCCCTCGGGTAAATTGCGTATCATCAAGGAAATATATAAGAACAGCATGACGATCTCCGCGACGCTTTTCAGGAGGGCAGTGCTGGTGCTGTGGCATGCCTTCCTGTTCCTCGGGCTTAGGTTTTTTCCTGTTTTCTTCTTTTTGCTTGGTGGCCTCCTCTGCTTTTTCTTGTAAGAATTATTTTTTAGAACAGCATGACGATAAGGAATTCCTTTCGCACATCTCTGAATGGTACGGTACCCGTACTATTATCGCAACTCGGAGTACGTGAAAAGTACTCCCCCGGTACGACATTACAGGCAAGTAAGATTGCAACCGAAGCAATCTAGTGGAGGAGATTAATTTGTTTTGCGGGAGCCGGACCACGATTCACGACGACCGCGAAATATCTACGAGACCTTTGTGTAAAGCATTAAGTACGACGCGTCTCGATTTCATGGTTGCGAAGAGCCCACGGACTCAGACAGTCACCCGCGCCGCTGCCAGGCTGTGGACTGAGTGGGTGGGGCGGGAGAGGGTGAGGGTCAGATCACAACGCCGCCCATCACCCGACAGCCTCCACCCGCCGCCCTCGCACCACCCCTTCACACCCCTCACGTGACCACGCACTCTTCCACGTTTCTGAAAGCTCGCACACCTAGTATACCGGAGTCCACCGTCCGGGAGGTAAGGACAGCTGTGGCGTTGCCCCGTACGTGGTCCCGGCCGCAGCTCGTGCTATACCGCGTTGTTATGTACTGCGATGCTACCTTTACACGGCCGGTCGTCGTCGTCGTAGGGGTGTGTAGCACCACCACGCTACCGCGGCTATGCGGGTTTGACTAGTCCACGCGCGCTTTTCTCTACGGACCCTTCCTTTGTGTATCCTTAGAGCCAAAGTGTCATGGCTGCGATAGAGCCCCTTCCCCTTGGCGTCTCTTTCCGCAGCCTGGCAGTGTGACAGGACGGGCTCCGACTCGGGAAGGTGAGGAATCTCATCGACGACCAGTCGTCGGTAAAGTCTCCGCGGTGGTGCGGCGCGTCCGTCAGCACACGGAGGATCACCCGCATATTTGACGCTATAGTGTCCATTCAGGGGTCTCGTAGGGTGAGCAAGCGCTGTTTAGGTGCGGGTGGTCCGGCGCGGACAGGGGAGGTCCTTAAGGAAGCAGGGCGGACGGGGGAAAGGGGTTTCGCGGCCAACTTAGGGTTTCAGGACGACCTCCTCCGTACCAGAGCTGCAGTGCATACCCAAATTACGGGGTGGGCAGATCTTTTCTGTCCTGCGAACGCTGTGCTTCTGTGAGGAGGACGGGGCCTAGCAAAGGGTGAAACGCTGTGCAGGAGTGAGGCTGAGGGAGACGGTGGGACTGTGCGACACAGGGACAATGGTTTGCATTGTTTTCTCCTTCACTTTTACTAGTTGGGGGGGGGGGGCGAAATCTCGTGTGATGGGGGTATTGTTATAGGTCATACAAGGGGAAGGGAGAAGAAAGAGAAGGCTCTAGCGCTTGGGTTAGTCTTATATATCATGAAAAGGGAAGGGAGCCCTTACGTAGCGGATTGAGATGTGTATAATGTTGAGGGAAGGAAGCTGCCAGGTAGAGGCTCGTCATGTTGGTTAAACTGGAAGCTGATACTCGTGTTGTCATTCATGTTAAGGGAACGAAGCTGTTATGCTGTGGATCGACGTGTGGGTTATGTTTAGCGGAGGACGCTCCTATTGTGGCGGGTCTAGCATTGGAAACCAAAACCGGTGTGTCTGACCTGGCTCGCTTTTTTGTGCCACAGGATAGCCGCCACGATGTCTGCCATGATGCAGAGAAGCTGCGCGTCCGTGAACGCGTACGCCAAGCGAACAAGCACCGCCGTTCGAGGCACCTCAGGCGTGGTGGCCCACCGCCCCGCCGTCACCAGCAATAAGGCGCTGCGACGGCTCGCGCCCTCCTCGCGCGGCCTGCGCTCCACCCGCCGTCCGCAGCGCACAGCCATCGCAGTGGCTGCCGAGTATCCCACTGATTTCCCTGCCGCTCCCACTGTAAGGAACCACGCAGCTCAATATCGCATCCCCATTCATGCTCACAGGACGTATTCCTTTTTTGCCACCGTGCTCCCTTTTGCCTCCCACACCCGCCTCTTCTCATGCTTCGCCGTCTTTCTGAAAAGGGGAAAAGTCAACAATAGCTTCTAACGGCAGATCACAACGCCACCGCCCTCCCTTCCAGCTCCTCCTCCCGCCATAGTAGCCTTTTACCTCATTTTGCATGCTTATTTCTCATCTGCTCCGCTGACACCCCATCCCCTCCCCTTATGAAACAAAAGCAAGCCGGAATGGTGGCTATCAAGTTTCAGCTTCCCTACAAGGTGAGGTGCCAAGGTTATATGCAGATCGGGGCATGTGTTTGCTGGCGTGGGATGAGGTAGGTGGGTGGGTTTCTATGTGGTGGGTTGGTGACTGTGGAGTGGTGGCAGACCAACATCGGGGAGAGCTTCTCCATCGTGGGCGACTCGCCCGAGCTGGGCGAGTGGTCCACCGAGGGCGCATTGACTCTGGAGTGGTCTGAGGGGCACGTGTGGTGCGGCGGCATCACCCTGCCCGCCGGCACCGAGGCGGAGTTTAAGTGCGTGCTGCACGGTGCAGATGGCGCAGAGACGTGGCAGATCGGCGACAACCGCAAGCTCACCGTTCGCCCCCCCCCCCCCCCCCCCCCCCCCCCCCCCCCCCCCCCCCCGCTCTGAAAGGAAATCGAGTTGAACAGTAGATGGATTATACTAACTGCAACGGAATAGAAAATCCCTTAAAATAGCTGTGTATATCCTTCTAGCATTTCTTGGGATCTCCATTCTGTTGCCTGTCCTCACTCGCCTCGCCTTCCAACTCCCCCGTCCCGGGGGATTTCCGCAGGTGCCCTCAACATCGTCTGCGGTTGAGGTTAACTTGATGTGGGACATCGAGGCGGTGACAGTGCACCCGCTAGAGTCGTTGGACGAGGAGGCGCAGGTACATGTTAAAACGCCCTACTTCCATCCTGACGGGCCACAGGTATCTCACATCGAGACCGTGCCTCAAGACCCTGCACACACACACACACACACTCCCTCACTCACTCACCCAACACACACGCGGGCGCGCGCACCTCTTACGGTGCCCACGTGCGCACCAACCTTTTTGCTTTCCTGCCTTTGGGGGCAGTTGTGACACAGAGAAGTAGGATAAGGGGGTTCGACACAGCGTGACAGGGTATCCAACTCATGGCCAGTGCACGTCCCTGTCTCTCACTTGAAGCTGACCCCCTCCCCTTTCCATTATGAATTCAGGAGCCTGTCTCCTACTCTGAGGACGTGTCGTCGACATACGACAGCCAGGAGGTTTAGGCCCCCCCCCCCCCCCAACCCACCCCTGTTGTGCACTCTGCCTCGCATGTCCCAGCGAATTGCAGAAGGGGGGTGGGGGCACTCAATTGATGCTGTCGTGTTTGGCGTAGGATGCGGAGCTGGAGAAGGCGAGGCACACGCTGGTGGAGTCGGCGGACAAGATCGAAGGGTTGCAGCGGATGGTAGACGACCTGCGGCAGAACCACCTGGCGCTGCAGGAGGAGTGGGAGGCGAGCGGGGGGCAGCTGACGTCGGACCTGTACCAGCAGCTGATGGCGGCGGAGCAGGGGCTGATGGAGGAGGCGCGCCAGCTGAACGGCTTCTCTCACGACGCCGCCGTCGGCTCCGAGCACATGGGTGCGATAATGCAGGGTATACCTTGCAGAATCTATGTCTCGCATTTCCAAAAAAATCTTCTACGTCACCTAAGACGTTTCAACCATCTCATTCCAACGAACTGGGAGGGAGTTGGAGGCCCCCCGCCCTCATTCACACAGTGGGGCGGGAGAGAGGATGGAGGGAGAGAGAGTGTAGAGAGACGCAAAGACATTTCAATACACCACACACACACACTCAAACACACACACACACACACACAGTCAGACGTAGACTTTGGTAGCACTATCAAGCAGACAGACTTTGTGTGGAAGAAGACAAGAGGGTAATGAAGATGGCGTTACATTGTAAACATGAGTACAGACACCAACAGGGAGAAAGAGGTGGGTGGGAGGGAGAGAGGCGCATGAGGACTTAAGATAACACACACAAAATAGCAAAGCGAGCTTCACACGACTCGCTCACGCACATATACACACTAATATCATTATATACGTTACTGGTATGGAAAAGGCACCGCCGAAACAAATTTAGCGCAACAATGCAAAGATGAAAGCACGCACACACATACACACACAGGAAGAGGAAGAGAGAACGACTCACAGATAGACTCCTAATCACAAGTCTCTCGCATATGCGGTGAAGAATGTGACGCTGGTTTGCTTGATGTAAGCCGCAGATGTTCATGACGCCTGTAGCTCTCCGCCCTATCTAACCATCTTTCCTCTTGGAATTGTCTGCTCTTTTTAATGCCAGAGCTTGCGCGAGTCAAGTCCGAATTTTCTGCAGCCAAGGGCGACCTGGCTGATGCCCATGCCCAGATCGCCAGTCTGCGCAACGAGCTGACCAACGTGGCTCAGTCGTACAACGGTGAGACTCTCCAGCTACGCCTTCGTCACACACACACACACACACACACACAGGTACTCATAGATTCACACAGACGTGTGCTCTCGCGCGTGCGGGGGTTTTCTTTTACGCGACTCGCATGAGTCAGCATAGGGCGGGGTTTGCTTTTGTGGTTTGGTGTGCTGATGGGGAGAGGGGCTGTGGTATGGTAGAGCGGATGCAGCAGACGGAGGCGGAGATGCAGCAGCGCATGGCGCAGTTCCAGCAGGAGGCCAACTCAGAGATCGAGCGGCTGCACCGCGCACTGTCGGAGACCCAGCAGGGCGGCTCCATGGGCTCCCAAGACGGCGACGTGGAGACGCTCCGCGAGGAACTGGCTGCCGCGCAGGCGCAGCTGGCGCAGGCCAAGCAGCTCCAAACAGGCGCAGCTCAGGAGGCGGAGGCCGCGGTGCAGCAGGCGCGCGAGCTGCAGGAGCGACTTCAGGCGGCAGAGAGCGAGATCCACAGCCTCCGTGCCTGGATCGACCAGAACATTGAGGCGCAAGCAGGTCAGACGCCGCTGTTGCTTCTCGGGGCAGGACGAGGGGGTGAGGGGGCACGGGAGATGCATGTGCTTTAGGTAGGTACATTGGAAAACGTGGAGAGAAATTTTGCGTGTGCAGCGTTTAATCTTCACTCGTTTGTCTTGTGGGGCTCTTTCGGGGGGGTGAAGGGGCAGTGAAAATGTTGACGAGTTGTACGGTCATGTTTTAGCTAATGTATGTGATTCTGAGAAGATAGGCAGGGGGGGGAGGCGGTAAACAGGGTAGCAGACACCGGAAGATATTTTTCTAGCAAGTTAGTCGAGAGAGAGGGGGTGGGGTAGCTTTAGTTGTGTGGGAGAGTTAGCTTAGGAGGGGAGAGAAAATACGTTGTGTGTGTGTGTGTGTGTGTGTGTGTGTGTGTGTGTGTGTGTGTGTGTGTGTGTGTGTGTGTGTGTGTGTGTGTGTGTGTATTTTGGGAGGGGTGGCGTCGCGGAAAGCGAGAGGTTCTTGAAGATCCTGTGGCGGAGTATATAAGAAACTACACGTTATATTCTGTTGTGAAAAAGAGTATAGTTATTTGGAATTTGTTATTATTCGGGGAATGGGCAGAGGAAGCATCTGTAGGAGGGTTATGATGCTCTGCCCTTCCCTTCTCCCTCCACACACATATACAGCGGCCCCTGCTCAGCAGCCGGCGACCGAGGACAGCGGCGAGCTGCAGCAGCGGTTGGCCTCCATGCAGCAGCAAATCGAGCAGCAGCAGACCGCCTTTGCCGAGCGGGACGCCATCATCGAAGGTGGCTCCCCTCCCCGCCCCCCTCTTATTTTTCCCTCTCTGTCTATGACTCTGTGCTGCGAACTTTGTTCCGGCGTGTTTTTATGGGAGTGCGAGGGGCTTGAGCACTTTTAACATGGGTTGACACCTGTGCTTTGCGTGTGGGCTGTGTTGGGGGGGGGTGCAGACCTGCAAAAGCAGCTTTCTGGCGCTCAGTACTACTGTAAGCAGGCGCAGGAGGGGCACGCGGCAGCGCACCAGGCCGCGGAGGCCGCCATCCAGCGGGAGTACGCTCTGTACGAGCAGCTTCAGGCGGCGCAGGCGGAGATCGTCAGCCTCCGCCAGTGGATCGACCAGGCGATGGAGCAGCGCCGGCAGTGAGAGGAGGAGGACAAAGCGGCTGAGGAGGAGGAGTTATCATTCCCCCCTTCGCGAGTTGCCTTCTACCTTTTTTGTGAATCCGGTCATCGAGTGTGTCGTCATCAAGAGGACAGCCATTATAGCTGCTCGTCCTCCCCGCCGCGGGAAGGCGACAGCAACATACATTACCCCCCCCCCCCCCCCCCCAGCAGGCCCATCGTGCTCAGTCCCGCCTCCTGCAGCTCATTAGTAGTGCCTTGCCTGAATTATGCTAAACAGGGGCAGGTGTAGGGTAGAACTGCTGACAAGGCAGGAAGCTGCAGGGCTGTAAGAGAGGGGCTGACTTCCCGCCCCCCTTTATATGAGCTGGTTGCCGATTGAGACAATCCACAGTAGTGGCGCATAAATATTGGCCTGAAGTGTGAATGTCTCCCCTTGCCTTCGAATGTGAGAGATCATCGCAGTGACCGAAATCCCTTGCTTTCGAATTTGAGAGGTTATCGACACAATTGCCTGAAATCAGCTATGGAATAGATAGGGAAACTCGATAGATAGATAGATAGATAGACAATAAACTCTATACACATGATAAATAACCAAACAACGAGCACAGCACCACACCCTTGATTAGCGTGTGTAACAGGTACGACAGACGACAGCTCGATTAGTGCTGCGTGAACAGTGTTGCATGATAAGCCTAGCCTCCCCCTCCCTATCTCCCATCACACACACATACAATATGGCATTTGATTTCCAGTGTTCGCAATCTACATCCGTCGTGACGTGTACATGCTTGCAGCACCGCAGTCTCCCCTCTCCCCAGTGTTCATTCTCATGACATGCGCGTTTGGCAGCTGTTTCTGCAGTGGAACATGAATGACTTCAGATCGACCTGCGTAGGCTCTGGCGATCGACAACAAAGTCATTCACAAGTGAGTTGCCATAAAACGTGTCGACAGGCGCACGCATATTTCATTTGTCCTTCACGAGTGCTAGTAATTTGCACCCTAGTAAATTGCAAGTACAGTCCTTTCGCATGGGAGTCCTCTTACCCGAGCGTGAGTGCTCATGGGCGTCGCATGTGTCGTTGACGCTTGACATCTCATTTTTCATCATCCAGCGGTGTGGTAGTAGCGTGAACGACCATACGAGTACCAGTTTATTTAGTCCAACCTGAGTAAAATTACACTCGTGCGTATGTGACGGACGAAAGGTCACTCATCATCGACTGGTGCACGCACAATCTTACAGCAAGCAGCAACTTGCGACACACACACACACACACACATCGTAGGATATGTGGTTGGCGGTCGACAGTTGTAATAACTCGAATGTGCACTGAGACATCGTATTGTGAGTATCCATTGCCTCGTGCGATGATAATTCGATATCGCTACCCGCAATCAGCCGGGTCAACCAATTAACGCGAGTGTATCTACACATCGTAGCAACTGCTCTCGCCCCCTCCTTATTGTGAGAGTGCGTAAAATGTGTTTTCTATGCCAGACAGCATCGGCCGCTATCGGTGCATCACTCTTTTCTCCGCCCCACACATTCAATGCGACGCCCTTGGCCAATAGCTCACATAAAGCCAAAAGCAGCAGTGAATCAAGATCAGCTTTGCAACCTGGCCGTTTGTACAATGTACCTCCCTTCCCCGCCTGAGTGTTGATTGACTTTGCATATGCGATTGGCCTTTGACATGTGCGATCGACAGCAGCCCAATCATAACAGTCTTTGTAAGGGATGTATGGGTTATAATTTCATGCCCAAAGTCAGGAGTGCAACTCATACGATGCCATGCAACACGGCCCCTCATCGTTTTTATCGACATGTGTGATCGTGGCCATCATGTCCTGAAGTCAGCAGCGGAACAGTCATGGCATTACGGCAAGCAAGCAACCCCCCTTTCTTCAACTCCTCCTTACATGCGTGTGCAGCAGCTGAGGCTGCGCGGATCATGAAACCCTAATAACGCCCTACCAAGGGCAGCAACGACGGTGACAACTCCTTACCCTACAGTCCGCAGTTAAAACCCTACGACGACCCTACAACGTGGACGGCTACTTGCAGCACTGCGTGTATGTCCCTAGCACCACTCATTGAGCGAGCCTTCACCCAGTGTATGTAGTGTGGCCTAACGAACTGCACAGCTCCCCCAACATCAACATAAAACTAAGCTACTGGTGTGATGGCCATTTGGTGTACATCATGCGGATCGACGGCGCTGTGGTGGTGGCTCAGAGCGCGAGGCGTTGGAAGGCGGCGATGTAAGGGGGCGTGAAGTGGTCATGCACAAACGCATCGCCCTCCATCGCCTGTGCAGACGCCAGCGCGTCCGCGCTCACCTCCTGAATCCCATACGCCTCCGCCACCGCACTCACCGCGCCGCGCTGGTACTCGTCCGCCTCGCTGTCCGCGGCGCCGTCGCCCTGCGGCAGCGGGTACAGGTGGAACAGGCGTCCGGGGTGGTACAGCTGCGCATTTAGCCACTTGTGGCCGCAGTGGTCCTGGTCGCTCGCCGCCTCCTTCCCCGCCTCCTCCAGCGCCGCCTCCACCTTGCCCAGCACCGCCTTCGCCTCCTCGTCTTCGTCCTCCCGCCTGCGCTCGCCGGCAACAGTCCGATCCCAAGTGAGACAGAGGGAGTAGGAGCGATGGAATTAACACGGCGAGTAAGAGGTGTGCGGAAATCCGCATATCTCCCGCCGCCCCTCAGATACACGGAATAGAACACACAAAAGCACATATACTCAATCACACACACACGCACGCACACATACACCCGCACACACAACCACGCACAGACACATGCGAACACACAAACACACACACACACACACACACACACATGCACGTAAACACATCAATACGCACACGCACCCAGGCACTTTCATACACACACTCACTCTCACACACACACACAAACACATACCCATACACTTTTACACACACCTTCACTTTCAAACACACACACACACAAAAACACACACACACACACACACATGCACTGAACACGCAACAACACGCAGCCTTTCACGCACACACAAACCCAAACACTTTTACAAAGACAATTTTCACACACACACACACACACACACACACACACACACACACACACACACACACACATAGCTGCCATTTACACTCACTTCGTCACCCACCCTGAATTCGCTAAACCGCATGTACTAAACAGTAGTAAACACTTCCCTCAAGTATTAAGACCTCCAGTATCGCATTCCCCTCCCCTTGGCAGAACTGCGAAGCAGACCAGTCACACACAACAGGGGAAGAGAACATGAAGCCACGGCGGGGCAAACATGGTACAACAAATGCACGTATGAGGCCAAACCCAACTCCGCCGCTCAAATCTGCACACCCCCGAACATGACAGTGCAATGGCAGTGTGCGGAGATAAGGAGGAAGGGGGCACTCGGGGCTTGTGGGGGGAGAGCAGGGGAGGGAAGCGGCGCACCCCATCATCGCCGACAGAAAGGTCTGCCACGAAAGGTTTTTTATCGCTTTGTCCACATGCGCCGCGCGGTTGTACATAATCTCAAAGTTGCGCAGCGTGCAGCGCGGCACCACATCGATGTTGTTCACAAAGACGGCCACGTTGGCGACGTCCGCCTCCGACAGCGCGCTCAGCGGCGTCCACACCGGCGGAGGCGCGTACGCAAACACGGCCATCTTCTCCAGCGCACCCTCCGGCAGCTCCCTCGCCCAGCGGTCCGCCTGGTGGCGCAGCGTGAGCGCCATCATCACCGCCGCCCCCGCGCCCAGCGAGTGCCCCGTCAGAACCAACCGGTACCCCGCCTGCTCCGCCAGCTGCTCCTTCAACACCGGCATCAGCTGCTCCACCAGCTGCGTCGCCGCCTTCGCGATCCCCTTGTGGCTCTGCCCTCGCCCGTCCAGCGCATCCGTAGGCGCCGCCACCACGTCTACCATCACGTCCTGCGCCACCACGCGGGGTAATGTCAGCCCAACGCAATTTAGGGTAATACAAACCCTAAATTATTCAGTTGATTTCCCTTTTTTTCTTCTTAAAATGTTTAACTTTTCACCGAAATTTTTATTCGTCATTTGAAGTTTCAATGACGGCAAAAAATACCCTCACCCTCATTCAAAAAAACAGAACAGGAGGATCAAAACCTAAGCATACCCTAATTCATTGGACAATATGAGTTCTAACGCCAATTCTATCTCTCGAAATGTTGGACGATTCACTGCAGTGTTCACCAGTCATTCGGAAGTTCAGTTTCATATCAACAATTGGCCCCACTCACGCAGGAGAGCAGCACAGGGAGCTCCAAACCCTAATACACCCTGATTTACATCAAAATATAGGTTTCAACTCAAGCCCTAAATCTCGAAATGATGAGGTTTCACCGATGATCATTTGGAAACGCACTGTGACACCAAACGTGGCACCCCCTGTCACCCAAAGTCAGGTCACGGAGGTTTAAACCCTAAACCCTGCTAACTTCGTTGTTCCATTCCACTGCGTTTAATTGTACGTCCTCCCAAATTACCAAATTTCACATGTTTCTTTGGCATTCGACCGACCAATCGATAATTTACGCCACAATCACAACTTTCACATCGTCCGCTCTCCACACGTCAGCGTATTCAGATTTCACAATATTCCCACAACCTTCAACCCTGGAATTCAAAACGTCGGAAGTTACTGCAATTGCTGCATAAATTAGTAGCTACATTTTTTCCAGTTCGGTCAGCTGGTGATTCGGCTTTGCCACCCCCTGCCCTCCTCCGCAGGTCAGGACATGCCCGGTCTCACCCTATCCATAGTACAAAATTCAAAAAATCTATTCAATTCTGCTATGCCTTCCGCCGGCCGTCATTCAAAACCAAATCAAAATTCAGCGAAAACTTATTGAGAAACCGCTGCTGCAGAATAAATCAGCCACCCCATTCTGAAAATTTGCTCTGAGCGAATGCAAGGGCAAACTGAATGTAATTATACCCTCATTTGATCCACTTCTATCAACATAACTGCAAAAAACTGACATTCCACGGGTCATTCATTCGACACTCCATTCCCCAAAAAGAAGCTCACATTCACCCTTTTATTTCGTAGTTTGGAATGTCGAAAGGATTGATTGCCATGATTCATCGATGTCAGACGCTGGGCTCGAACATTCACCGCTCATTCGATAATCCATATGTCAGATAACATATCAATTGCGAAACGCCCGCCGTAGATCCATGTAGGTGCATTAAGCCCTAAAAATACAGAATGTTGAATAGATGTATATACCACGGTCTCATAACATACAAAATTAACCCCAAAAAATCCACCTTTTGCTCGAATGCCCTCGTTCACACACAGCACCCGTGCGCTGACATGTTGGCATGCATTCAAGCGACAAACAATTCAACAAAGATACAACTTCCTGCTTTCCTGACTAGGGTCTAGCGCAAAACGAGTACAATAAAACAGTAAACCCTGGGGCGTAACTCATTCCTAAATATTATGGGGTCGTGTCTAGCATCAGAATATTTGGTAAATACAAATGCGTCTCATCCTTATTTAAATGATGTTGCACCCGGACGGTGCGATATTTAGGGTTTGTATATCAAGGTAGTCTCATGCGTAGGGTTTCAGCTTGGCGTCGGCGCAGTCTCATACCTCCAGCGTCTGCGTGCCGCGGATGATGACGACGAGGGAGCGGGTGAGGTGGTCGAAGGCGACGGCGTGGCGAGGAACGTCGTCACCGCACGACGGCGCGCTTTCGCTGAGACAGTCGATGATGAGGTCGCGGCGCGCGATGCCGACCTCATCCGGCGTACCCAGGTACACTTTGTCCGCCATCCGCAGAAAGTGGGTGGCCTCGGCGATGAAGTGGA
Source organism: Tetraselmis chui (assembly GCA_026401115.1). Lineage (NCBI taxonomy): Eukaryota > Viridiplantae > Chlorophyta > Chlorodendrophyceae > Chlorodendrales > Chlorodendraceae > Tetraselmis > Tetraselmis chui. Next base: position 89,819 of record JAPMLY010000637.1, read on the forward strand.
CGTCGACGCCGGAGGGGCAGCCGGGTGGGACGTCGCGCGAGGGGTTCAGCTGATTGACGCGCTGAAGGTCGAGCTTACGGATGAGCATCGTCGACATCACCGGCGCGTCCAGTGGCTCCTTGTTAAGGTGGTCGAAGAGTCTGCGAGTGTGCGGCGACGAGGGGCACGGGAGGATGAGGCCACTTTTTATAATATTTACACATCACCCCTTTCTATATTTCGTTTCCACACAACCTCTTAAATAGCCGCTTCTCGTTTCTGGCAGCAGCCAACCACACATACCGACTATACTATCAGAGCGTTTCCGTAACACTGTCGTCGCGCGAGTCTACATATTACGCCTCGTCATTAACGCGAAGTCGCGAAGGGGCTTCGGTCCACCGTCCACGGTTCAACCCAAGGCTAAAGGGTGCCCCCAATTTTTGGTTTGTTAGCGCCTACCTCCAATCTTCTCCGTTTCTTAACCATCTATCGCTTGCTGCGCTCGCGCTGACTCGAAACGAGACGAGATGGAACAGCGCGGATGCGGTGCTGCCGAGTCGTGGGAGGAGGTCGGAAGTGCTTAGGGTATGGTCTACGACACGGGTAAACCCTACAGAAGAGCAGCCTTAATAACATATCTTGCTCAGCGTGGCCTTTCCGCTTGCACACCCTATCGTCAGCCCGCAGCACCACGTTCGCAACTAGCTTGCTTTATCGCTACACACACATCCCTGCGCTCGGGCGGCAGGTAGCTGGCGTAGCCTCCCACGAACCTGCTTATATGGGTTAAGCATGTCAAATAGGGTAAACATTAGGGTTTTAACAAAAGGGGTTTTGTCTAGGGAAGGGCAGCCCTAGCACATTATTACCGCTGGTACGTCTCCAGCTCCTGCTCCATCACTTTCTTCACCGCCGGCGGGAAGAGGTGAGCCAGCTCCCGCACCGCGTCGCCGTCTCCTTTAGACCACTTGTCAGCGAAGGCGGATACGCGGTCCCACCAAGAGCGCTCCTCCTCCGCAGCGCCCTCTTCGTCCATCGTCGGCTTATCGACTGTCGCCTTCACATCTCCCATGGCCGCTTAAGGAATTACTTACAATTACAAACCCTATCCGGTCAGGGACTGGCTGAAAGCGCCAGAAGGGCGAAGAGCTCCGACGATGACAGTAGCACGCGCAGTGCGTGCAGTACAGGTAGGCGACAGACAAGCGATATATGGCCCCTCGCTTGTCCGGAAGGTGAGGTTGGCGATACTGCTGACGGGCGCAGATGTCGCAGCGCTGTCCGACAAGAGTGTTTCGTTTCGCCTATTTTACGGTTTTAGGGTTTATCTCCTGCACTGTCTCCTCCTCATCCAGGAAATTATTGTTGACCACATATCCTGATGGGCGGTGATTATTCATTTTACTCGTACACAAAATCGAACATACGTGGCGACCGCGAGATGGTACGTAGAGCGCGTATGGCTCGTAGTATCGTTGACTGTCAATAATAATCTAGCACTAATCCTTTTTAACTCATTGACTCGCGACTGATGACCAACGCCGTCGTCATGAGAATAATGACGACAACGACGGGCGTGCAAGGGGGCTGGGGAAAGAGAATTACGTGCGCCGAAAGGAGGACGGACTACGGACTGAGTATGCCTACCGGCTTGTGGCTTCCAGGTGACGGAGTACATAATTTCCGTAGGGGCAAACACTGACCGTCTGTTCCAAGCGCGGTGTCCGGTGCGCCGGCATGACGCTGCAGCTCTGCCCCGTCCAATTTTGACACCCGCGTGTCATAGCACGACGCCCCGCCCGACCACGCACACGCGAGCTACTTCGAGCCGGCTACTGGGGAGCCGCGCCCACCAAACTAGTCGCCGTACCTCGTTTCCATACGAAAACTGCGCTCTACATAGCCATGGCTCTTTCGCCGCGGCCGCGAGTGCTGCTTGGCCTGCTGATCGGACTTTGGGCCATGACGACGGGAACACGCGCGTACGGGTACCATTCCGGGAGACAACCGTGGCAACGACCCGGCCACCGTCTGAGGCTGTCCGTCAGCAGAAAAACCCCCTCAAACACATCCGCCTCCAGAGCTAATACCTCTACTAACGGCTACAGCCCGGAGGATCAGGCGCGGCTGTTCAGGTGCGTCGTCGTCGACGGAAAAAAATTAAAACAAGGAATAGTGTGCTGCATTCAAAAAATTAAATAATAGTCCAAAAATATTTGACTTGACGCGCATTCATCAGTCTCGTCCGTTTGGAATAATTATCCCGTAATTTGTGCATGGGGATGGTGGGGTGCAGGTGGAGGCCGGGGACCTTCACCCCCTACAGCGCTGAGCCGCAGGACAGGGACCGCCTGGGCGGCACCCTCCCGCGCTGGCTCGAGGAAGCGGCGGCGCAGGGGCGAGAAATGGAGGCGCTGGCGGATGTGCGCGCGCTGGTGAAGAGCATCGTGCTGGGGCAGGGCACGAGCGTGCTGGCGCGGGAGTACGGCCCCGCTATAGACCGCTTTGAGAGCGTGTTTCGCTTCAATCGCTTTGAAATCGACGGCTACGAACGATTCGTGGGGACCAAGACCACCACATGGTGAGCCAGCATGCGGCCATCACCCCCCTTCCCCCTTCCCCTCACCTTTGAGCCCCTCTCATCCAACTTTATCATTCATTTGACGCGTTAGGTTAATGAATTTGCATTAATGAATTCGTTAGAATGTATTCCATTATTAATGTGCATAGAAATTTCATTTACTTGATTTTGTAGTCAAATTTAGCATTTTTTTATTTTTTTTTGGAATTGATGTCGATGTTGGTGTTGGTGTAGGGTGGTGAATAACGTGGACATTCGGCAGCCCGGACTGCCCGGTATGCGCATGTTGCGGGAGATAGACAGGCTGCACATCTTTGTGCCCTCCCGAAAGGCGTTCCGACGGGCGAAGGAGGCCACCGAACGACTGCAGAGCAAAGTGGACGTCAAGGTACAGCAAGGAATGCACTCCACCGCTCAACAAGCAACCCGTTTAGCCCGATATGCATGTGGTTGCACTGCGCCTGCGTTCATTACCTGAATTTATGTCTCCTCATTGATCCGTAAAATCCAATTGTTCCCTTTTTACGCGTGATTTTGGATTTAATTTAGATTGATAATCATTGTTTTGAAATTTCTTTTAGATCTGTTAAAAATGAGTGTACCGAATTGATTTCGTATGGCGAATGTTGATATGCTATTTTTTTCATAAATTGCATTGAACTCTCTGCATATCGGCGCATTATTGAGTACATTACGACGGTTCCTTGTCAATATGCAGCTAATTTCATGCAATTGCAACGGTTAGTTTGTATCATCGGCAACCTTACACTCAAATGCATCCGATGAATCATCTGTTATTGATTTTCATTACTTTCACAAGTTCTATTTACCGCGCACGCTGATTTCGATGTTTCATAATTTCGGCAGCGCTGACTTGTCCGGGTTGGATGCCTTCTGCGCGCAGATCGTCATCTTTGATTTTGGGCGGCAAATGCAGTGGAAAGCCAATCTCAATTTTACCGCGACATACTTTAGCACGGGGACGACAGCGTTGATCCATATGATGAAGGGCGCGCCGATTGCGATCCACGGCTTTGACTTTGGGAAGGGCTCGCACGGGCACTACTTTGCGCGCGTCGCGTTTGAGACGTGCCACGACGTAGCGGGCGAGGGCTTTTTGTTCCAACAGCTGCAGCGCGATGGCGTGCTGGTGCCGCTGCCTTGCCTGGAGGCGGCCGACCTGGAGGAGCTGCGACGCGAGTGCGCGATTATGCCTCTCATTCCACCCGCCAACAGGTGGGCAATGTACTAGAATTGTCCAGTCCAAGACTTTCTCGCCCAAGTATCATATCATTTACCGATGGGGTTCGTTTTCTTTTAATTTTCTAACCCGTACGGTGTATAGTATGCATACTTTGTCATTATATTGACGTATTCGAGTGAACCAGACACGAGTGGATCTGGCACACTGTGCCCATTTATTTACCGCTATTCTGTTTTTCATGAAATTTAATGTTACCCTGAAACTGCCTCGGTCAAGTTCAATATAAATGCTGAAATTTTGAGGTTGCCGCGTTAGATAAATTCATCTTTGATCAATGATAAATGCCAGCATCAATCGATGTCTTGGGCACCCTATCCTAATTGATCGCGCTTTAGGGTAATGTGTTCCCCGTTTGCTTCCACAGTGGTGCTCTTGTCACTGAATTTATGTCGACATAACCGTCTTCGCTTGCCAAATCCGGGTTTGTTCCTGTATTGTATCCGTCTCTTCACAGTCTATTGCGGTTAAATGGACGGCGTGACAAGGAATTGCCCCTGAGCCCCATTTTTACTGCAGTCTTATTTGATTTTGGTCGCAGGGTAGGTAGTGTAGGTATTTTCAATTTAGAATGAATGGTAGTCGCTTGGTTGTCTGCCGCCCATCCAATCCAGGTGGCTGCCCGGCTGCAAAAAGGACGAGAACCGGGAGCGAGTAGATTTGGGAGACAAGCACGTGTCTGGGGATGCGGCCATCTACGGCACCGCGGGGCTTCCTATGCCGCTGGAGCGAAGTGCGCTGGCGTTGGGCGGGCCGAGCGGCCGGGCAGCAGGAGGGAGAAAGCAAGAGGAATAATTTGATTGCAAGTCTTTAGAAAATAAATAAATCCGCTCGACGTGCATGTATCACGAGATATAATTTTGCCAGCTGTTGGGGTACCGCGTTACGGTGTTTCAATGCAGAGGCGGAGAGGTTTGTGGTTGGAGAGCTCCACCTCTTGTAGCACCTCGCAGTCCAGCAGGCGGTGTGTGAAAGCGGACGAGGCAAAGGCGTAATCGATGCGAAGTCGCATTGCTACGGGCGGCAAGTAAAAGGTACACCGGTCGCTTTCACGCCGGCCGCAAACCTCCCAGGCGTCTCTGCTCGTCATCCGGCGGCGTGCCACTGTGTCAGTTTCCCGCCGCTTTCTTTACCGCATCAATCCGGATCATTGGATGGAACCAAAGCTATTTCGCGCTTTTGTTAAGTGCCTTTTATCTGAATCATTGCAATAAAGTTTTTCAACTGAAGACGGGAATATTCTGCACATATACACACTCTAATTCTTACTATGCCAAAATTTCACGATGGAAGGCGGTAAGCACCGGAGTCAATATTAATGTAGCGAAACGATTAATAATAAGCGAAACGGAAATCGGCAGCTCCCGCCCTAGAATGTCTTTGTATTGAAAATATACTGCCCCACGGCGCAGCCCATTATAATAAAATATCAAATAGCAATCGGCTTTTGCGACTTAAAAATATCATATAGTTTCTTTTGAGTTCTTAATATTAATAAAATCTACGTAATCAATATTTCCACGACAGTAGAACGTCCACGGCTAATCTGATTATTTTAAAATGGGTCGATATAAAGTAACATTACGATATATAGCGGTGCTGTTAAGAAGTGTGCATGCTTTTTGTTACCTGTACTCGCGCGTAGCTAACAACTGGTAGCACCCCTCCTGCCTTGGCTCCCATCCCGCTTTCTCCGCAAACTGGCACAGCCCCTTCCACGCCACATCGGTATAGTCTGCGGCCCTGAGCGCGTTGAAGTCGCCCAGCAGGAGGTGCTTCGGCGAGTGCTCCACGGCCTTCAAGATCGCCTGCAGCTGTTGAATCCTTGTTTGTAAATTTCACAAAGAAGGGAGATGGAAGCATAGGCCGGGTCAGTGATTCGGCCATAGATAGAGACGATTTAGAATTATTAAGGAATGCAAGTGATCGACAGTCATTTAATTATATATGACTTGGTGGACTGTCATTGAATTAATTAGAGTAGCTAATTCATGGGGCCTAATTGAATTTTTCTTAGAAGGGCCTGACAAAAGGGGGGGGGGGCTGACACGTCGTTTATTTCTTTTTGTTTAAATTACTTTAGGCATCAATATTCAACACCAAAAGTAAACTCAACTTATGCACCATTAGACACGTGGACAGGAAAATTGTCAGCACAAAGCCCGGTTATAACTTGTTCAAAGCACAGAATAAATATCATAACATGTCTCTACTTGACTTATTTCTGATGGATATACTCGCCGAGACCGCCGCCACCAAATCGTTGGAACAATAAAGCGAATTTCTTATTGAACATTTGCGCCATCTCGGGATTATTTATGACCTGAATTTTAGCGAGTCTGGGCAACGGTAGGGAAGGCTTTGGAGGGGTGAAGGCACTGCGACCTGACGCCTTCCTGCGTGTTGTCCAGATGGCAGACGCCCACTGTAAGAGTCTCCGCGTCGGCGCCGCCCACGTCGACGGAACAAAACAAAAATGTGCGCGCTTCGCAGTCTGACAATAAATCACCGACGCCGGCAAAAAATAAGTTTGTTAACAAGGAATATCTGCCGAATCAGACGCCGACCGGAGAACGTCCCGGCCAGCCTACTGATCTAGCGACTGCGAGCCTGACTTCCACGGGCGTCACTTACCGGGTGAAGGGAGTGCAACGGTGTTGTGGCTCCGGATCGGAAACCTGCATCGGGCGAAAACGATAACCACAGGCTTTCGTCGCATCGCACAGTAATAGCACGAACATGACAAGGAAAGTAACGAAATAAGCCCGCAATAATCCGATGAAAAATGTGTCGCAAGATTTTTCTGTCTCACCTGGAGATAAGCGCATTTCCGAAGGGTGCAGCCGCGACCGCAAAGCGAAACTCCCAGCTGTCTCCCAGGGCAGCCGTGAAGTCCGCCACCCGTGCCTCTGTGACCAGCTGTAGTGCTACGACGTCAAGGCGTCCTTCCTGCGCCTCAGTTGCCAGAAAGTCTGTTTGTGGCTGCGAAACGTCGGTTGCATTGTTCGCTGCACAGCCGCGGTTGCAGTTGAAGGTGAGGACGCAGAGGGGCGCCATTTTACTGATTCCACAACACCTGCCTGGCGAACGACTGTCCTGCTGTAGAAAAAGATGTAACAAGGGGGGCGTGCTTGAGAAACGAGTTCGAACTTCGAAGTACCGGTACCGCACCCGCTAATAAATTCTCTATGTCTGTGCTGGTAGCACTAACGTCAAGGTCCAACTCACTCCGGAAACAGAGATACGTGGCAGCCCACACCTCGGAGGGTCGGATCCCGCAAAAATAAACGGTAGAAGAATATATGTGTGGTTTCAAGTTTGAACCTTGTTATTGTAGTGATGGATTACAAGAAGAACAACATGAGCACGGACGGACAGTTTCAAGTTTCAACCCGTTTGATAATAAAATCGAAAAGTATTACAAGAAAAGGCAGCGGAGACCACCAAGCAAAAATAAGAAAAGAGGAAAAATTTTAAGCCCGAGGAACACGAAGGCATGCCACAGCGTCAGCACTGCCCTCATGCAATGAAGTGTCGCGGAGATAGGAACCCACAATACCATGAAGAGCACCTCAATGACGTTGCATGAATTCGCGTCGCACATCCCCCAAGAAACACCGAAAAGGAACGGAAGTAGTTCGACGAACGAAATGTTGCATACGGACATAATTGTCAGAGCGCAAGGAGCGAGAGCCAGCAACACCCATGCCGGGGAAGCGACGAACTACCACCAAAATAGCCAAGCGATCAACCAACTCGGCCGCCATCAGCGCCAACCGGTCTCCATTCTCCAAAGCGAAGGGATAGTAGTCATGGACCGACTGAACCGAATGCGTGACAAGCAAAGCATGAGTGCGGAGGTCCGCATCAAGTTTGCCATGCTGAGCTCCCAATGCATGGCTGCCATGGAGTGGGAGACGAGCACCTATACGAGGAACATTGGTGTTCGTGTGAGCACTTGTAACCGTCACATCAATAACAAGATGACGGTGTGGAGCCATGAAGTATCCCGTTTCACAATACGTGTTTAAAGTACGGCACCTTGACGCACTTTCTATTTTCGAGTAGGGAGTCACGGAGTCACACCCGATTCATCGAATAATACAAAATTCTTCCAATAAAAAGAAGTGGAGGCCACCAAGCAAAAAGAAGAAAAGAGGGAAAAACCTTAGCCCGAGGAACAGGAAGGCATGCCACAGCGTCAGCACTAACCTCCTACAAGGCGGCGCGAAGATAGGAACCCACAATACCATGAAGAGCACCTCAATGACGTTGCATGAATTCACGTCGCACATCCCCCAAGTCACGCTGAAAAGGAACGGAAGTAGTTCGACGAATGAAATATTGCACACGGACATAATTGTCAGAGCGCAAAAAGCGAGAGTCGGCAGCACCAATGCCAAGGAAGCGACGAACTGCCACCAAAATAGCCATGCGATCAACCAGCTCAGCCGCCATAGGCTCCAACCGGCCCCCATCCTCTAGAGCGAAGGGATAGTAGTCATGGACCGATTGAACCGAAGGCGTACCGGTTGGCACACCCGCTTCATCCCACTACCCCGCTGAGCTTGGTCGAAGCTTACGCCGTGGTACGTTTATAAGAACTTTCGCGTGCGCGAGTCCTCGACTCCTCGTATGCATATACGCGCGGTGAAAATCACGCATCGGCAGGCCGGCATGCCCGCTCACGAAGGAAATCACGCCCACCCACCCCGCCTCCGTCCCTCCTAACCCCTTGGTTTCTTGTTGACATTGAAGATTGTAATGCCCTAAAATCAATGGCGCATCGTCTAATTCGAGGGTTAAGAAATACGTCACCTAATAGGGCTAGCGCTTTGGCGAGAAGAGCGGATGGTGCGCATACGGTGGACTTACATGTACCACTTATAATCGGGGATCATGCGTTTCCCCGCTAGCTGACGCACTTTCGCTACAACGCACGAAATAGTTGAGGATTCTGCCGTACAACTTGGATAAGGAGCGCAAGGCGAGAATAATCACGATTATGTAGGTGGAGCTAAGTTAGTAAGGCAAGCGCCTGCAAGGACGCGCGCAAAACCCCACGTCATCGCTAAATATCGCGCATGCGCTGCGGAATATTCACATACGTTCTATCGAGATCAGCTTACTTACATTTTATTTACGCATGATAATTGTTGCTTTGCTACTAATGTAAATCTCGACTGAAAATAAAGTGCAAAAAATTCTCGCTTCTTATATAATACCGGTGCTATATATTATTCTATCTCATAAGCTCCCATCAACCACATTGCAATCCAGTGAACGGTGGGACGGTTTAGGCCAAACCGTGACCTCAGAAAAGCCGGCCTTCATTCCTTCTTGTCCGGGTTTGTTATTGCAGTCAATTATGTGGAATGCAAGCAACCGCACACGGCATAGCACACCCATGCCACTCATCAGATAAAAGTGCCGCGCTGTTTTGACACCTCCACAACTATGTACTCCCTTACATGCGCAAATTGAAAATTGAACTTCAATTGAAACATGGTGTTGCTGCACATTAGAAATTTATGTTGATTTCCGGCCCCTTGTTAGCCGCTTCACATGCGGCGTTAGGCAGAGATTACATATGTCTGCATAATCCAAGTACTCCAATGCAGCACCGAGACAAATAACTGTAAATGTGACATGTTCCGACCTCATCGAACTCGTGCAACAATAGTAATGTTAGAAATGAATATATAATGATATTAATATGAGTGAATAAGCATACGCTTCTAATAATCTAATATAATATGCAAACGAACACTGCCGCTAGTGATGCCTAATGCACGCGGTGTGTTGTTCACCGCTAGTGAGAGTTGGCCAAACGAGATTGACCAACGATCACGCTAAGATAGTGTTGACCAGCCGAACCCATTTCGTCATAAGTAGCCATGGTAATTCATAATTTGAGGGGGGGGAGGGGGGGTGAATCCCACTTTTGTCCGCATTATTATATCGGTGGTTCAACTCTGTGGAAGGTGGGAGTTCATCTTGGGCCGTCACACGCCTAGATACCAGCAAGTTCGGACTCACCGGACTTCAAACCCGCGGCCTTTTGGGTATTAGGCGTGCGCTTTACTAACGCGTCGGAAAAGAAAGGTTGTCGTTCAGTGGCAATCTTGCCACTAAGTTCTAAATCACGACAACTAGGTAAAAGTAAATAGCACAATGTGGCCTCCATTCGCGCTATAATAAACGCCGCTATCCGTTTTGCAAGGGGATGTGCTTTTTTTATGGCCAACTTTAGCGACTATTATGTTTACCGCTTGTGCGGTATTCGTATTCCCTTTAAAGTGGATATGGCAACAACGATGTAATTGACGTGCCCTTCGAGTTGTTTTCAGGCCGTAGGAGTCATCCCGCTACTAATTACGTTTGGCATCACTCATTATTGAAGGTTCGATCAGTTGACCCCCGTTGGACCCTCCATTATGTATAGTTAATGTCGACATTATTGCCAATCCAATACATCCACGCAACGTTACAAATATGAAGAAAGTACAAGGAAGTGTTATTTCTGAAACAAACATAGCAAACGTTTGCCCATGTTTGTGTCATAAACGCTCCTATAGGTTGTGGAAGGGGTTCTTGTACTTTTCGATGGCGTACGTTAGTGATTATTCTGTATACCGCTTGTGCGGTATTCGTATCCCGGTTTAAGGGGATATGACAAAAGGATGGCACTCATGTGCCCTTGCTTTGAGTCGTTTTCAAGCCGCAGAAATCACCCCATTATTCAAATACGTATGGGCGTCCACCGTTGAGGGTGCAAACAAGGGGTAATGCTTTTTGTTATGGCCAACTTAAATGTTTGACATGCATACCACTTTTGCGGCTTAATTTTGCGTCCCCCTTTAATAAGTGGATAACCGACTCCCTTCGAATTGATGTGCCCTTCAGTTTTTTTTTCTAGGCGTTGGGGTAACCCTTCAACGTTAACAGTCGGGCATCACAAACTTGCGGTCTCTATTAATTAATTCTTGTCGGGGCCTCAATTTCGGAGTCTTCAAGTTCACGTTTACATATTTTCCACTCCAATACATGCACGCAACGTGCAAATATATAAACTAAATAGAAATGATTTATATTTTTTGAAACATGAATAGCATAATTTGGTCTCCTTTCGCGTTATAATATACGCCGCTTCCCGTTTTGCAAGGGCTTGTGCTTTTTTTGTGGCCAACTTTAGCGACTATTATGTATACCGCTTGTGCGGTATTCGTATTCCCTTTCAAGTGTATATGGCAACTACGATGGACTTGACGGGCCCTTCGAGCCGTTTTTAAGCCATAGGAGTCGCCAAGTCACCTACTGACTTTGCGACTTAATACGTCTTGCACCACCCATCAAAGGTCCCGATTAGTTGATACCCCTCGGACCCTCCAAAGCACATTTTTCACGTTAACGTTGTCATAATTGCCACTCCAATACGTGCAGGCAACGTCACAAATGTCAACTTAGTACAAGCAATTGTGTTTCTGAAATAAGTATACCAAAATTTGACCTATATGCTTGTGTCATAACAACTGCGATATGTTGTGCACGTGGTTCTTGTGCTTTTTCAAGGCCATTTTACGTGCCCTTCGAGATATTTTCAAGCCGTAATAGTCACTCTGCTGCTTGTACGTCTCGACGTCGCCCAACGAAAGTCTTGATCAGTTTGATACCCATCGGCCCCTCAATTGCGCAGTCTTTAAGTGCACGTTTACATAGTTGCCAATCCAATACATGCGACGTGCAAATATCAACTAGGTACAAGTACGCGATATATTTTCAAACACCTATAGCAGAATATGGCCTCCGTTTGCGTTATAAATGTCGCTATCCATTTGGAAGGGGTTGTTGTACTTTTTATGGCCAACTTACGCGACCATATATCGTATACCGCTTGTGCTGCAGTATTCGTATCCCCCTTTGAGTGTATATTGCGACTACGATGGAATTGACGTGTCCTTCGAGCTATTTACAAGCCGTAGGAGTCACCCCGCTTCTTACACTTCTCGGCATCTCCAATCGAAGGTCTCGATTAGTTGATACCCGTCGGGCCCTTAATTGCATAGTCTTCAAGTCCACTTTTATATAGTTTCCAGTCCAATAATACATACACGCGACGTGCAAATATATCAACTATATATACAAGTGTGGCGGTTAGCCTCCTCAAGCTAAACGCTAGCACAAATCAGTTCTAATCTGTCTAGTCTGTCGTTGCAAGATGGCAAATAGATGTTGTCGAGAGATGCTAGTGAAAGATGTTGAGAAGATGTCTCACTGCTGCACTTAAGCAATATATGTTGTAAGTGAACAATGGAATTGTTAAATGGTTTTGTCACCTCCCTCTACTGCACTGGGCTTAAATAGGTCTCCGCCCAGATAGCTTACGCCTCCTTGCTTCGCTTACGTGTCGGGCGTTAGGGCTGTCTAACCGTCGTCATTTGTCCCGAGACGTGGCTTGCCTAGCATTGAGATTCACGACGCGGCTCCTTCTGCATAGGAGAACTCGCTTAGGCGCGTCATCTGGCTAGTTAGATTAACTGTGCGTACATGTACGTACCGGGAGGTACTGGTCGTACTGTAGCATTAGCACCCTTATGAATATTGCAGTAGCGACGTACCCACGTGTGTTCGTCCGTCCGATGGAAAAGCACGAATTGGAATTAGTAACGAGTACATGTACAACGTCATGCAATGTACTGTTGCAGGATTGTACTCGTCACACTCGTACCCTCCCCCTCGTGACATATCTTTGAGGCCGCCGCGAGGCAAACCTATGTGGTCTAAGCTCTTTTACTTAAGCAGTTACCGGGACTCAGGAATGCGCGCTGGGTAAGCGTGCATGAAGTCAATGTACGCCTGAGTCTTGGCAAACTTGTGCCATTGGGGCGTCTCCAAGAAATGTTGTAACGCTGTTGTCCGGTGTACTTCGTTCAACCGGTGCCTGACATGCGGAATGTCGTCATCGCTGAAATGTGTCATGAAGAGCATATATTTGCCTCGTCGTCCAGGTAGCGACTTGATGCACACAACAGAGATGTGCGAGACATGAAACTCCTCGTCTTCTCCTTCAGGTACAGTTACCGGAACAGCTGGTCGTAGCGGAGCGGTAGAGCAGGGTCGCAAATTGTTGACATGGAACATAGGATGTAAGCGTACTATCGCTGGGAGTTTCAATCTGTAACTGTGTTTCCCAATTCGCTCCTCCACTGTAAAAGGGCCAAGCTGTCTGTCTTTGAGTTTCCGGTTCGGTTATCCACGTAGAAAAAGGTTTGTTGTGACGACTGACACTTTGTCTCCTTTGGCGAAGTGTGGTGTTGTAGACGGTTTTGTGCGTGCTTGCATGTCGTCCTTGTGTAACTGTAACACTGAGCGTACCAGGGTATGTACTTCATGTAACAATCTTAACCGTTCTGCTGCGTCTTGCGAAACTGGAATTGATGGTCGCATGCTGAACAGCAGGCCAGGAGGCTCCTCAGGAGAGAATCCAAAATTAGCCTCAAACGGTGTGTGCTCAATTCCGAGTGCACGCGAGGCGTTGTACGCGAATTCAACTTGTGGTAGTAGCGTCGTCCAATCAGAGCCGTCATAGCAACAAAAGCAACGAAGAAGCTGCTGAAACGTATTGTTCACGCGCTCTGTCAGTCCGTCGGTTTCTGGATGGCGACTGGAAGACATGTTCAGGCGCGTTCCGAGGCGTCGCCAAAGAGTCTGCCAGAAGGCACTGACGAATTTGGGGTCGCGATCACTGACCAGCACACGGGGTAGTCCATGTAAACGGTAGACTCCCTGTAAAAACAAAGTCGCAGTTTCTTCGGCAGTAACAGTCTCTGTACACGGCAGAAAATGGGTCATTCGAGTTAGATGGTCCACTACAATCAGCACACTGTTAAATCCATTGCTCTCAAGTAAGTGTGTCAAGTAGTCTAGACCCACTGTATGCCACGGTCTGGGTGGAACAGGTAGTGGGTAAAGAGTCGCTGCCATTTGCGGTCGAATCTTTGCTCGTCGACATACGACGCAGCGCTCAAAAAATTCTTTCACATCTTGGCGAATTCGTGTCCACCAGAATCTGTCGAGTGCTTTAGCAAGAGTGCTAGCGACTCCTCTGTGAGCAGCTGACGAACTTTCGTGCCGCTCTGTGATCAATCTCAGTCGGAGCTCAGAGTTTTGTGGAATACAGAGGCGATCGAGGCGACAAAAATATCCATCTTTAGCTTCAATCCGGCTGTCTTTCGTCCACGCACCCTCATCCCCATAAAACGAGTCTTGGGAGTACCCCTCGCGAATGAGATCAGCGAACTCATGGCTCAGCTGCAACGCGTTAACAGTCAGTAAAGTTAACTGTGCGTCTTCAAACAGCAGTTGGGACCTCCGTCGTAATTCTCGATCTGACGGAACCTCGCCATCCTAAAATAATGGAACTGTGGCCTGAGGTACGAAGTCCGGACGCCGGCTTAACGGGTCAGCTTCATTCAGAGCTCCCTTGCGATATGCAAGTGTCATCGAGCCCACAAACGGTTGCAAATCCCGAAGGTATCTTGCTTGCCGCTTGTTCAACATGTTGTTCGGTTGCCTGAGCAGATGCCGCAGTGTGTCGTGGTCTGTTACGACAAGGAACTTAGAGCATCCTTCAAGATAGCACCTCCAATGCTTGACAGCTTTGCATAATGCCAAAGCTTCTAAGTCGTATGCAGAGTAAGTGTTACCACGCTGAGCTGGATCCAGCTTACGCGCCCAGTAAGAGACTGGTTGAAGACCTCCTCCTTGGTCTTGCAACAGGACTGCTGCAATCCCCACTGTTGAAGCATCTGTAACCACAGTGAACGTCGCATCCGAGCCGACCTCCGGAAGGATTTGGCACGGCGCGGAAATGAGCCGTAACTTGAGAGTCTCAAAGGCTTCCAAACAGGCAGGCGTCAGCGTAAGCTTTTGTGGCTGGGACTTCCGCAGTAAGTCCGTCAATGGAGCCGTAAGGTTCGCTGAAGTGATGAAAAATCTGGCATAGAAGTTGCAGATCTGTACGAAACTGCGAACCTCCTTCTGCGTCTTGGGCACTAGCCAGTTTGCAACGGCCTCGACTTTCTTTGTGGAAACCGAAATTTTACCAGCTGACAGAGTATAACCCAGGTACTCCATCTCCTGCAGGCCGAAGAAGCACTTCTTAAGGCGTAACTTCAAGCTCTCCTCCTTGAATCGTTGCAAAACGAGACGCAGGTGCTCAAGGTGTTCTTCTAGAGTTCGACAGCAGAAACAGACGTCATCGAGGTAGACAGTAACGAACTTATGTAAAAAGTCGCGAAGTATGTCATTCATCATCCGCTGAAACGTAGCTGGTGCATTGCACAGTCCAAACGGCATGGCGACCCATTCCATTAAGCCATCAGGGGTCTGAAACGCCGTCTTGTGGATGTCCTAGTCACGCACTCGAACCTGCCATAAGCCAGAGGCGAGGTCGAGGTGGGTGTAAAAGTTCGCGTCCTTAAGTTCGTCGAGCGTGTCGTCCTCACGCGGAAGTGGGTAAGCATCTCTACGCGTAACCTCATTAAGGCCACGGTAATCAATGCACTGACGTAGTGAGCCATCAACCTTCCGAACAAAAAGAATTGGCGAGCCGAACTCACTATAGCTGGGACGAATCAGTCTAGCCTCCACCGCGTCTTTGAGTTGATGATTGAGCTCAGCGCGCTTTGCATGTGACAATCTGTTCAGCCGTTGGCGTCGCATCGGGCCAGTTGTTTCAATGGGATGATCCCACTGTCGGCTTACAGATGGAGAGTCGACATGTTGCAGTAACTCCGGGAAGTCATCGTAGAGTAACGACCGGAAGTTGTCACGTTGTTATGCAGTTGGCTCCTCTCCAGTGTGAAAATCGGTTGGTGGGATAGTGGCTGACGTAAGTTCAATGACGTAAAATTCAGCACTACGTCCCTTGCGGCGGCGCGTCTTGCGCATGAGTTTCTGAACTTTAGTAGATGACAGTAACAGACACTCAGGGCGTCGTTCCTCGAGGGTAGTCTCCACTGATGTGCCGTCCATTAGCGTGAAAACTCGGGTTGAACCAAACTGTAAGGAGGCATGTTCGTCATCAAGCCATGGTAAACCCAAGATTAAATCAGCAGCGCGTAAATCACGTAAGACGTAAAAAGTCCGGTGAAATTCGTGTCGAGCCAGCTCAAAAGTAACATCACAGACTGTCGAAGAAGTCACTCGTTGTCCGTTGGCGAGTCGAACAGGGGTCTTAGTCACAGACTTCCGAGTATGTAAAGCAAAGCGTCGTACGAAGTCCTCAGATACAAAATCAAGCGTCGCAGCGCAGTCCACTAATCCAGAAATCTGGTGTCCGCCATTAGGAGTTTTCACAGTCAGCTCAGTGCGAATTAACGGGCGAGCTTCCGTGAGGTCAGTCAGTAGGGCGGTAGCTGGCGGAGAAAAGTGTCGCAGCGTAGCGATGGACTGGTCCGCGTCGTCAGAAGGTACATGTACCGAGGTGGGTTGGTTAGATGTTGTAGGTAATGTCGAGTCGTAAAACGCACAATCTGCGTCCACTAACCACAACTGTACATGCCAAGGAGCTGGAGCAACCACCTCCTGTTGTGCTGGGTTCTCTAGGGACTGGCGAGTAAAAAGTTGTGTCCGCGCAGGGAATTCTTGGTAAAGTTTCAAGTGCTTAGTCAGGGCAGCAAATTTTGCCCATTTCGGTAGCACAAAAACAGCCATCGTAGATGTCGGAGAGGTTCGACGACAATCTTCAAAATGCTGTGCATTCTGCTCAGCTAACTCCCTGGGTGGATTAATGAAAACCCGTTCTCATGACAAGTCCCTCTCTAGAATCGAGTCACTCGGCGAAAAGTGAGGTAAGTCACCGTGCGAGTTTAGACCTTCATCATCAGCACATCCTTGCAATGTGAAGTTGAATCGTGCATGCAGAGGGTCAAAAACAGAGTCAACCAGTTTCCAATCAATCGAACGTATGGTTACAGGTTTACAACTCTGTCTCTGCTTTGTCTGACGACGACGACCTGCTACAATAGGTGCAGGTGTCGCGACTGTAGTCGATGGAGATGCCGAAGGTGTGTCGACGACCTCTGTCGCTAACAGTGTCTCAGAACGAACAGTAGATGTAGCCGGTTGCTCCAGTTCGTTGGTAGAACAGCCTTGCCACCATCATTGCTTCTTAGATTGTGGTGCCTCCATAGGTGCCTTGCCCTTCAGTTCAGGGCACTGAAACAAGCGGTGACCCTTCTTATGGCACATGAAACATAGACCCTCTTCCATGTGTCTCTTGCGCTCCTCGGATGTCATTGCATTTGCGATTGCATTGAAGTCAATACGGCCAGTGTTTGAAGATGGTTGACCTCGACCACCACCTTGATTCCCTCCACGTCCACGGCCTCGACCACGGCCACCGCCATTGCGCTTCCAGATCTTAGAGGCTCCGACGAGTGGGTCGTCAGAGTTGCGCTTCCTTGTGGGTTGAGCAGACGGGCCAGCTAAAGACCGCATGCTCCCGAGTTCCGGCGAATCCGTTACGACGTCATTCAGAAAATTCTGTAGTTCCACGAGAGTGACGTTGTAACCCTTTTGCGACCGATGTGACTTAGCTTGGGTCATCAGGGCAAAATTAGCCAGGCCATTGATGAAGCGTACATAATGTACATCTGCTGTAAGGTTTTGACGTGACCGACGTAAGAACTCATTGAACTGCTTGACGTAGACAGCGTAACTCATCATGTTGCCTTGCGTAAGGTTGAACAAAGCGTTAATCGCGTCATCTTGGATGTTCGGGAGAAACGTAGTCTTGCGTAACTCCGCGACAAGCATGTCATAGGTAGACGGGATAGCAGCTTGGTTTTTCCGGTTCAGCCACCACCCATTCAAAGGTCATGAGAATTGTGACGTAACCCAGATTATTGAGTCGTACGAGTCAGCCGTAATACCGAGCAATAGAAAGCGCCGAGGTTGCGCTTCAAGCCAATCCTCCAAGTCACAGGCATTGCCTCCAGACTGATACGGGGAGTTAATCGCAGCCTTGCGTTGTGTCTCCGTAAGTGACACAGGTAGTCCAGCCAAGTTCCGAGTAGGCATTGGGGTACCCACACGTAAATCAGTCGGTGTCTCACCACAAAGGTGATTAATATAGCCTCGAATCAGCAGCCAGACAGGACCAACATCCACCGATGAAAATCGGGGGTACATGAAGAACTGTCTTGGGATAGTCGTGTCGTCATGGAAGAGTGGCTGATATGTATAGACTGCACGACGAAAAGTCTCCCATTGAGTCACGTAACCGAAGTGAAGTAACTCGCTCTTGTGTTTCACAGCATGAAGTAACCCCGTCTGAGCGGGCCTAAGATTCAGACCACCGATATCGAGCGTTTCCGGGGCGACGTAAGAGCCATCCGGATTAATCGTAGACTGTGCAGTAACAACATGCTCAAGCTGAGTAGGAGTACGTAAGTGGCTCGTAGCAAACAGTACGGGGAAAAAAGCCGAGTACACGTAAACAAGTTGTTGTCCATCAGGTAACGCAACTCGAATAGTGGCGTCACTCAACAGCGTCAAATCGTCCGGAGTCAAAGTGAGACCGGTTTCCTCGTGTAACTTACGAACGGCAGCATCAACATGCTCTTCATTAGCTGTAACAAAGCCAGCCGAGAACCAAGTTTTAACGGTACGAGGCTCGCGTTGTAACACAAGCTTAACGTTCGTCAGTTTAGTCCCTCCAACGTGAATTACGACCACCACGTAACGTCCAGGTCCAACAGAAGCCATATCGAGTCAATCAAGCAACGTCGAGCAAATCAATAGGTAGCGAAAACGTGCGTCGACCAAAGAGCTCCGAAACCATTGTGGCGGTTAGCCTCCTCAAGCTAAACGCTAGCACAAATCAGTTCTAATCTGTCTAGTTTGTCGTTGCAAGATGGCAAATAGATGTTGTCGAGAGATGCTAGTGAAAGATGTTGAGAAGATGTCTCACTGCTGCACTTAAGCAATATATGTTGTAAGTGAACAATGGAATTGTTAAATGGTTTTGTCACCTCCCTCTACTGCACTGGGCTTAAATAGGTCTCCGCCCAGATAGCTTACGCCTCCTTGCTTCGCTTACGTGTCGGGCGTTAGGGCTGTCTAACCGTCGTCATTTGTCCCGAGACGTGGCTTGCCTAGCATTGAGATTCACGACGCGGCTCCTTCTGCATAGGAGAACTCGCTTAGGCGCGTCATCTGGCTAGTTAGATTAACTGTGCGTACATGTACGTACCGGGAGGTACTGGTCGTACTGTAGCATTAGCACCCTTATGAATATTGCAGTAGCGACGTACCCACGTGTGTACGTCCGTCCGATGGAAAAGCACGAATTGGAATTAGTAACGAGTACATGTACAACGTCATGCAATGTACTGTTGCAGGATTGTACTCGTCACACAAGTAGGTGATATTTCTGAAACTTTCATAGCAGAATGTAGCCTCCTTTCGCGTTATAAACGTCGATATCTGTTTGATAAGGAGTTCATGAGCTTAATGAACAAGTTAAGCGATTGTTATGTACACCATTTGTTCGGTATTGGTATCCCCATTTAAGTGGATATGGCAACTACGATGGAATTGGCGTGCCCTCGAGATCTTTTCATGCCGTCGAAGTCACCCCGCTTCTTACTACGTCTCGGCATCACTTATCAAAGGTGCCGATCAGTTGATACCCGCCGGACCCTCCATTATGTGTAGTCCTCGAGCTAACGTTGGCGTAGTTGCAATTCAAATGCAGACTACACGCAAAGTTGCAAATATCTACTAGGTATGAGTAAGTGATATTTCTGCAACCTGCATAGCACAATATAGCCTCCGTTAGTGATATTAACATTCGCAATAGATGTGGAAGGGGTTCTTGTGTTTTTTAATTACCAACTTTAGCGATTATTTTGGAAACCGCTTTTGCGGTATTCATTTGAAGTGTATATGACAATTATGACATAATTGATGTACCCGATGAGCCGTTTCCTAGCCGTAGGAGCCACCTAGTTCATTCCTACATCCGGGCATCACCCACGGGGGGTCTAGATGAGTTGAGTCGCGTCGGAGCCTCAAGTGCGTATTGCAGTCTTTAAGTTACTTATGGCACAGTTGCCACTCAAATACATGCACGCAACGTTGCAAATATAACCTAGGTACAATTATCGGGTGGTAAATTTTGAAACTACATGGATAGGAACGAAAGTGCGGGCTCCGTTGGTGCCATTCACGCTGGTATTCGTTGTGCAAGGGGTTCTTGTGCGCAAGGGGTTCTTGTGTGTTTTGATGGCCAGCTTAAGCGATGATGTTGCACACCACTTGTGCGGTATTCGTGTCCCGTTTTAATTGTGTAAAACTATGCGACATAGTATTGATATGCCCACTTAGCAAATACCCCTCAAATACTTTGATGCCAAAGAGGCGAGAACAATATCTCATCAATGGGTGGATCCAATGAGGACACGGGTGAATCAACGGCGAGAGGGAGGCGTCAAAGGTGTCGGCGGGTAGCCAAGAAGCAACGCCAAGGCATGGCGTTCGCTACATACCCGTTGAGTGGCTAACGTTACCGGCGTCGTGCACACCTAGGGTTTGGAGCGCGAAGACAACGGCACCGGTAGAGAGCAGCAGCCCGAAGAGCGCCTCAATATAGCGGACAATCATTGCGACATGCCGCCGCAAGAAATTCCCGCACACACAGTTTCACAGAAACTGTCCGCACCCCGTGGCTCCCACGGATGTGGTCAAATTGGTTTCGCACCACGCCCCCGCTTATACCAACTCGCGCATGGCTGGGGGAACACCGGTGTGAGGGGGCTTGTTTGGCTTAGCGCGGGGCAATGGACACCGAACCATGCTCCTCGCGCTAGAGGTGAGCGTAAAATATTGGGGGGCATGGGGTACGGACAAGTCGCATTTTTTTAGACTAGTGTTGCTGGACACGGAGATAATGGCTACCAAACACAAAAACTATGCTCACTAAGACCGAGACAGATGGCGGAAGCAAGGCCCTTGAACAGCGATCGGTAGAGCCACTACTAGTCTAAAGGATACCAATTTCAATATGTCGATCTCAATGAATCAATTAGGAACCTTCTTGTACATCAGTCATAAATGATTAGAACTAATACCATTTATGGTATAATAGGTACATTTCTAAAAATTACACCTCCTCGGCAATGCTGCGTCCCAAGTGCCATTATTCGATTTTCTTCTCCACGTCCTGGGCTTCTCCTCAAAATCATTAGCCAGTGGCGCCTAGCAAGTGACAGTAATGCACAAATTTATACATATTGAAGAAAGCAAAAATGGCAGCGCTTCTGAGGTTGGTAAAAAATATGATCAAAATGTTCATAAATATAGTTGTCAACGTGATTTCGGTCTAGTGAGAATAACGCTCCACCCATCAATCGCAAAGATCTCCATGCCCGCTGATCCGCCGACGCGGCCTTTCCGAGCACTCGAGCACTATCCACGAGTACCCAACTAGATCGACTGCGTACTTTGCGGTCAATGGGCGGTACGCACGCGCAGCCGCGCAGGAGCTAATCACAAATTTACAAAATACACCTATGAATGGACATTAGCAAACGGCAGTTTTTATGACGGAGGGACTAGCTGCCGACGCGAGGCCTGTGGCGTGCTCAAACGTGGGAGTAGGTTTTTTGTTTCGTTTACCCGACTGGCGCCATGGCATGCGCAGGTGGTAGGATCTGCTGATCCACCGTCACTTGCAATTTGCAGTATGGGTACCCGTAATATGTTAACGATATACAAATTTATTTGATTATAAATAATAACGAGTGGCCCGTCGTTCTTTGTGCCTGTCGTTTTGTATTTTTGTAACCATGTACACTCATACCCAGTGTCTCTCACTCTGTATTTTTGTAATCATTAAGATAATCTATGGAAGCCCATAGTCGTGATACTTATTTTTCACACACACACACACACACACACACACACACACACACACACACACACACACACACACACGCACACGCACACACGCACACACACACACACACACACACACACACACACACACACACGCACAAACACTCACGCACACACACACACACACAGAGAGAGAGAGAGAGAGAGAGAGAGAGAGAGAGAGAGAGAGAGAGAGAGAGAGAGAGAGAGAGAGAGAGAGAGAGAGAGATATTTTAGAAAATTCACAGAGTAGGACAAGACAGGATTGCTGGAGTTTTATGCGCAGAAAACGAGGGCGGTTCTCCGGCATGCTGAGGGGGATGGAAGTTCCTTATTATATAAGGGGATATGCTTGAGATATGTTCCGTAATTTCTTCATCCGTCGTTATTTATAATAAAATAAAAATTACAAGAAAAAGAAATGTACGCCACCAAGCATCAAAAAGAAGGAAAAAGGAAAAAACCTAGGCCCGAGGAACAGGAAGGCATGCCGTCTTCCGTCGCTGTAATTTGTCCATCAATTAAAAATCATGATACGAAGTTTACCCATTTATAATTCATCTGTAGTCAAGCATGCACCCAGGCGATATTGGAGGAATAAATAACGTACCACCGGCAGCCAATATATATCGCGGTGCTTGCGGCCAATAATCCGCCCACGACGTCGGCACTGAAATGTAAGTACTTCCACGCGCTCCTCGGCACCCCTGCGCTGCCGGGGCCGGAATCGCCGGTGCGCGTGAGCTGCACTACAGACGCGTGCCGCAGTTGTTTTGACCGTCAGCCTACGCGGTGTCTCTAAGCTGCAGTTACCTCGGCCGTGTCCTCTCCGGGACTCGGGCAGGTGGAGCTGCTCCGTCGGTTTCTAACTTGTAAGGCAGCTCAACTGTACCAGTCTCTTGTCTTTTTGCGCCCTCTGACCGGGGACCGACTCGGGTCGCCATGAAGCTGCGAGTAAGATCCCTGACGGGAAGTTTTTATCTCGAGGACGGCAAGCTGAACTCTTCCTCGACGGTCAAGACGATGCTTGACAACGCAGCCGCCGCGAGCGCGGAGGCCCGGTGTGGCGCGCTCCCGGCCGAGGTGCAAATGCTGCGCGTGCTGCACAAGGGGCGAACTCTGGAGTGGGGGCAGTGCCTCGGTGCTGCTGGCGTGCAGGAGGGTGACACGCTGGTAGTGCTGGAGAAAAGAGCACCTCCAGCTCCCGCTGCCGTCGATGACACACCCCCGCCTGACCTGGAGACAGTGAATCGCGTTACGCTTGCTGATGCGAAGGAGCGGTTCACGTCAGGGGCGAGTGTGCCTGTACATACCTTAGGCAGGCTGTCTGCTGCTGCTCCCAGGCGGCTCAGCAATGAGGGCATTCCAACTAGCCTGCGTGACATGGAGTCACACCTTCAGAGCCTTTTGAATGCAGTGGAGGGGCTGAACAGCAGCATGCAGGTGGGGAGTAGCAGGAGGCAGCCGCCGAGAAGCGGGAGAGCAAGCAGCACCGGTGAGTTGTCTAACATGGAGAGGGCACTGTCTGGCCTGTGGTCTGTGGCTAGGCCACACATCGTCTGTGAAGCTTGTAGGGCCGGTTGTCTGCATTGATCGTGCAACTGCGGATTGGTAACTGCGTAGGTGTTGCGCCCGTGGATGAAGGAGAGGAAGAAGCGGAAGAGGAGGCAGAGTCCGCTCCTTTACCTGAGCCCAGTGCAAGCCATCTCGCGCAGCTGATGGAGATGGGCTTTGATGAGGAGGTGTGTGTCGTGCCGTTATGGAGGGGAGATGACAATGGTTGTGCGAGTTTGCATATTTTTAGCACGTTGACTGACTAAAGTTGACGGTGTAGGCCGTGAAGAAGGCTTTGCTGTTGAATAACAACCATCTGGAGTTGGCGATGGACTGGTTGTTAGTGCATGCTGGCGATGCGGACGCGAGCACTCCGCTGACCGAGCAGCAGCTGCGCGAAATTTCACGGCGTCGCCCGCGTCGGCAGCGTGTGAACCTGTCCAGCGTTGGGCCGTCTAGGGGAGCCGCCATAGCAGAGCAGAATGACGCCCTGCCCTCCTCGCCTCCAGCGGAGCTGCTAGACACACTTGCGGAGATGGGGTTTGAGCGGCCGCAGGCTTCAGCCGCTCTGCAAGCTTTTGGTAACAACATGGAGATGGCTTGCCATTGGCTCCTTACTGCTGGCTCTCGCCCCGGTGCCCTCCCACCTGACCCCCTCTCACGGCAAAACCCTTCAAGAGGAGAGCCCACGTAAGCTGCTCTCCCCCGGCTCAATATCTTTCTCATCCCGCTGTGACCACGTCTCCCACCTGAAATCACACCTGCTCTTATTCAAGCGATTGCCATCTCTCCCTCCCAATGTCGCGAGATTTTGATTATGATGATCCCTCTTGCTTCATATTCGTGCCGGCTTATGTCGAAATGGTGGAATTTGTGTGTCCAATGGCCTGTAATGCACGGATGGCGGAAGGACTACCGTGTGCCAGGCTCTCCTTTTTATGTGGTACCTTACCTGCTACCTGTATGATTGTAGTGCCAGACCTGCGGACAGTCTTTCTGAAGGGGGAGATATGGAGATTGCGCTGCCCAGCGTCGAGGGTGAAACTTCGGGAGAGGTGGTAGCACCCCCGGTTGCCAGGTCGGGCAGCTTGGAGGTAGAGACTCCCTACGGCAACCCGAACAACGAGTCCCGGCACACGCTGCTTAGTTCGTTTGAGGGGGATGATGCGGACTCGGCGCACGAGCCCCTGGATGTGCAGCTCAATAGCATGCAGTCCTTCCTGGAGTCGGTTGGCGTGGATGCGGTGTCGCTGGGCGAGCTGCTCCAGAATCCTGTCATTCAGCATGCGTTGCGGGACGAGCGGGTCATGCAGGTGATGGTCCTCTCGCTCTGCATGCTGTCGTAGTGGTGAGGTAGCTGTTGGCATTGTTTCTTGTGGTGCCCCTAAGAGTACCTGCAGCTCGGCGTGTCTAACAACTACACCCCCCTGATTATGCCAGGCATTTCAGGAGATGATGCGGAACCCAAGCACTGCGCACAGGTACCTGGCTGACCCAGAGGTTGGGCCAGCTTTGTTACAGGTCCACCGTCACCTGGGGAACGACAACGGTATGCCGTCGTTTGGCCCATCGCTGGATGACGATTGACAAGTCGCATGTCACCAGCTGCATGCGGCTGCCCCCGTCCGCCGACCACCTGTTTGACGAGGAGGGGGAGCTCACAGTTAGTATACGTCATTGCAACAACCACTTCCTTGGCTGGTATGCTGTAAGCCATTACATACGAATTACATTATTCCGGCCCTCACCTACATGCAGGAATGTGTTTCAGCGACCTTGTCTAACCACACTCGCGGTTGGATGTTGTCTGGGCAATGCAAAGCCGTCGCGTACCTGCTTATTGAGCCCTTAATCGGTGGTTTTGTGGGAAGGCTGGGATTGCTGTGCTCATGCATAATCCGGAGGTAAGTGGTATAGGTTATTGTGCGCATGAGTGTAGGTTCCAGTGCAGGCACAGCAGGTACCGTGTATGGCTCATGCAAATTCCCGAATATATTTTTTCCTTAAGTTGTTTTGTTGTATGGTGCAGTAAATTTTGGTGTCGTTTAATGCCATACCGACCAGGCAGCGTTACACGGTGACAATCAGAGATATACCCATATCTGATTATTCTTGGGCATCCAGGTGTCGTGGCTGGTTTACTTTGATTTTGGATTTGGGCACGCTGGGCGGGATCCGCGAGACGGTGAAGGAATCGGCGGAGAAAGGGACGAATACCCTGTTGGTCCTCCACGACGTGACCGGTGCTCAAAGCTCAAATGTGTAATGACGCGTGATTGAATATAATTGACTAAAAGGGCCAGCCACAACTAGACAAAGGTAGTTGTATGTAAACGCCGTGCATAGCGGAGAAGCACTCGTCAGGGCTAAGTTGTTTACTAGCAAAGTAACCCCGCACGGACAAGGTAGAAAAGCGAAAACGTGGGAAGGAGTCATAACATAGTAATAAAAATGTGACACAACAGCGGCAATGAAGAGGAAATGCGCCTGAGCGGCATGGATGAAATAGCCCCACCAAAAAAGCGCGGGAAGCTCCACGCGAGGGCGGGACAAAACCATCATGGGTGCGTCAAGCATGATTACCGGGACCTCACATGCCGCGCAGGGTTTGGCGAGGGCGCTTGAGACCCATCGCGCGGACTACGAAATTTGATGGGACATTCGGAGGCATAAACAACACGAGACTCGTCGCATGGAACTTATCCGGCCGATGCCCCATGTATGGCCAATTCACAAATAACGGCCACATAGCGGTGAATTACTACTGCCCCTCCATAATCGGACTTCCGCAAGATAGCGATGATTTCGATTTCCTGCTATTAGTTTTCTCTTTCCTCTATTATATACCGAAGTAATGACGGTCGGTGGAATGCCATCACGGCACACTTCGGGGCCAAGCCCATCAAACAATTCCCAATTGTGCGAAACTCGCCGAGGGAAATTACATGACACCGCCCCAATGCAGATGCAGATGATTGACGTTTTTTAAGGTACCACACGCGATTCCCGCCTAGCACATCGCCAAACCACAGTTTCGATGAAACTCATCCCGGCCGAACTACGTCCACAAGCATGGAACACCCGATCATCTTAACTATATGGGGTCGGTCACTTGCAAAGGGGTCGCGATGTTGAGCATTTTGTATTAGACCCATGCCGCCATTTTTCGCCTTTTGGGGGGTGTTTTATCAACTCTATACAAATTGCTATAATAAAGGCGTCCATCGGTGCCAAGGGAGGTAATAATTAAGTCTGAAAGATGCTCGAAGCCATTGTTACATAGCAATTCGAATCAAACTCATACTTCACAATCCATACAATCACTAAATCAATTTCAAGATCTATTAAGCGGTCTCGTGATTTTCTCCATCCTCCCCTTCGTCCTCGCCATCATTCGCCGTATATTCTACTGCCGTTATCTTGTTGATAATTTTATAAATTTCCTCGTCCTTCCGTGATTAATACAATCCTCTCATCGCAAAAAGCCATTTCCCGCCGGAGTTTCCTTGCAGAGTTGTACAAGAATCCCGACTTGCATCCTATTATCCCATTGGTTGAGATGATATGTAACGGGACTCCACGGTGTATTATTTCGACCCCAATGATGCCTCGCTCTTGCACGGCACGGTTCAGTCTCGTACGGGTGTCCGACAAGGATATCTCTTGGCCCGCTCTTGTTCAACTTGGCGATTAGCACCCCCCTCCGGAATATTGGGGAACGGCGCAAGGATTCAACAGCGATCCAAGCCTTTTCTGACAATGGAAATTATTTGATCAAAACGCCTTTCGTCCCGACTGTGATTACTGTGGCTACGGAGGAATTGGGGAAAGTTTGCTCGAATGCTCAACCAATCGAATCTCCGCGCAGGGTACCTCCGGATACGGCCCCTAAAGTTGTTAAAGTGATACGGGCGATGGTCCACGTTGTCACCGGTACTAGTAATCTTGGAGCCTCTTTGGCGATGGACTTCTCGATGGCAGATGGCCCTACGGCATCTCACAACGAGAACTATGTTCATTCTTGGTTGCAAGACACCGTGGAGGCTCATCAACTCATCTTGGACAAGATCGTTTGCTTTGCTTTGTCGGACTTCGGAGGGACACACGCCGCTTTTCGATTGATGATCACGTGTGCGGTACGCCGCTATGGGTTCTTGCTCCGCACCCTCCCCGAGATATCTGCCGACTATACCTGGCTACTGCATATAGAGCCGTTCGTAGTGCAGTTAACCGAATCATGGGCGTTTCT
Source organism: Tetraselmis chui (assembly GCA_026401115.1). Classification (NCBI taxonomy): domain Eukaryota; kingdom Viridiplantae; phylum Chlorophyta; class Chlorodendrophyceae; order Chlorodendrales; family Chlorodendraceae; genus Tetraselmis; species Tetraselmis chui. The sequence goes on from JAPMLY010000637.1 coordinate 117,389, forward strand.
CATGACGTACAAACACTCGATCAACTAAATTGTGTTGCGCGCCATCTTTCCCTCCCCGCGGAGTTTGGGGGGCTTAATGTCTCGTCCCTCGAGCTCGACGCCAAACTTGCTCACTATGCTTCATTCATTGCGACCCTCGCCAACATGATTACTGATTACGAGTATGAGTCACTAGGTCATGTGTACGGTCTCATTCGACATGAACTATTGAATGTTGCCACTTCTACTTTACCGTGGGTGGTCCAATTGCGCAGTTCGTATGCTACGATCTCCACTTTGAGCGGGTTTTCGGAATCGGATCTCGTGGTGTTGATTGACACACTAAACCATGACCTTTCCGATTATGTTGGGCCCGATGTCGAGTTGGTGGTATCTCCGGTTAACAATGCGGTAGCGCCCGCTACCCAATTGACTTACCTACAACTTCCGACTCCCGATGCTATCACTCGCTTAAGAGATTCCCGGGGCCACATTCAATGGGGCATTTCGCGCATTCTTCGTGCCCGGGCCTACCTTAACCTCTTGGCGTCTTGCAGACCTTCCCCAACGGACTATATTAGGGATGGTTTCGGGTACGGGTCGCGGAGCTTTGACTCTCTTTTTCGCTTCACATGAGTCCAGTTTCAAGGTCACATCCGATCGCTATACGACGGCAGCTTACCGTGTGCTTGGCTTCACTGCGGAGCGCGCCTTTCATGTTCGAAAGCGCCCTCGGTGCAATGAGGCTCCCTCCGAGTCTCGTGGGTTTGGATCTTTGTCGAATGTCTCGGGCGCCTCTATCTCGGGTGAGCGCTCCACAACCGCTATGCTTATGGACCACATCCCCCGGTACACGTGCTCTGGGTATATCATTCAACTCCACGACCGGATTGTCTACATGCTTAAAAAGTTCATGCTTGAAGCGAGGGCCACTAAGGGGCGGGACTTGCGGTTGGAGGTCCGCCGCATTCGGTCGACAGCTTCTCGAGATCATCATGGGGATGTGGTTTGGTTAAACTTCATGGCTCCACACCGTCATCTTGTTGTTGATGTGACGGTTACAAGTGCTCGCACGAACACCAATGTTCCTCGTATAAGTGCTCCTCTACCACTCCTTGGCAGCCTTGCATTGGGAGCTCAGCATGGCAAGCTTGATGCGGACATGCGCACTTCCGCTTTGCTTGACACGCCTTCGGTTCAGTCGGTCTATGACTACTATCCCTTCGCTATGGAGGATGGGGGCCGGTTGGCGCCTATGGCGGCTGAGTTGGTTGATCGCGTGGCTATTTTGGTGGCAGTTCGTCGCTTCCATGGCATGGGTGCAATTGACTCTTACTCCCTGCGCTCTGACAGTTATGTCCGTATGCAACATTTCGTTCGTCGAACTACTTATGTTCCTTTTCGGCGTTTTTGGGGGGACGTGCGACGTGAATTTATGCAACGTCTTTCTGCTGCTCTTCACGGTACTCTGGGTCCATATCTCAATACGCTTTGCAAGAGGGCAGTGCTGACGCTGTGGCATGCCTTCCTGTTCCTCGGGCTTAGGTTTTCCCCTCTTTTATTCTTATTGCTTGCTGGCCTCCACTGCCTTTTCTTATAAGAAAATTTTGATAGTCATAATTAGCGGTACGGATAGTGGTAATACAGTCGAATGATTTTATGGGTACAGGTACGGGTACCTGTAATCCTTATATTTCGTCATCTCATCCATGAATGGTTACTGGTGTACGGATACTGGTACGTTAAGTGACGGCGAATGATTTGCTTCTCAGCATGCGGCACGAAAATAAAGCCTGTCTCTACCTCGAGAGACACTCTGAACTGCCGCCAGCGCATCCCTAGCACTGGCTTCGCAACAGGGCAGCATCCAAGCATTATGAGTGCTGCGCGAGCTTGACGGGGAGCGGTGCATCCGTATGGTAGAGTTGGCGCGCCGCATCGCACACAACCGCCACACCACGACCGTACGCTCATATCGTACGAGTACCCGCAGTGCAGGGCCCCAATAATATAAGTGATAACACATAATAAAGTATTGACAGCGGTCGTCTTCGCACTGCACAGCCTCCCTGTCGCGGACATGTCCAGACCCATGCACCACTGCCGTCTCAGAAGACCTGTACCCCGTGTCTAACAGCAGGCTTTTGTTAGAGGTGCGGCTGCTCACATCGTGCGAGCTTGGCTAGTAGGTGGCTCCGCATACTGTTTTCATGTTTTCCTGACGTGAGGCTGGTGGAGCGACAGCGGCGGTACTCGTTCTCTAAGAACCGAAGTTGACATCTGCTTCAGTAAAAAATTATCATCTTCATTATTTGTCGTGGCTCATACACAAAAAATACTCGCCGTCACTGACGAGCAAGCATTCTCGAAAGGCGCAGGCGGGTAAAACGGAGCGCGCGGCGGCTCAACAGTCGTAGGGGGCTCGGCCACACTACGAGCGCGGCAGCCAGCTCAACCTATCACAGCAGGAATTGACTAAATGATACGCTCGTCGCCGCGTCATATTAGCGCAATGGGGATGTTATGTACGACACAACTGAGGCCATCTTCATGGATGGCTCTCGCCATCGGCTTGTCAGTGGTATCGGGTGAGTGTTGCCGTACGTGTTGCCGCCGACAGAGCCACCGCTCTGACGTAGTGACGTCTGAACAGCCTCGCTCCACCGCTGTTGAACTCGGCAGAAGCTAACCTAACGAAATTGCTACTGTGGAAGTGCCGGAACGCATGACAAGGTGTGTAATCGCGACTGTACCTGTTCTGCCGGCTCCGCAGGCTGCATATTCAGTGGTGGCTGTTATTCGGGCGACTCGCTGGATGCGCTGGACACTGAGGTAGGGGGCTCTGTTCCGCTATGAAGTTAAAACCCTACATTTTATTAGGTTAATTATTCAGTCCCATTAAATTACAGACCGGTCCGCTACTCTCTAACTAATGGTCGATTGATTTTATCTTATCACCGACCTTAATTAATTACGACCAAGCATTCTATCATGGCGACAGCGCTGTGCCTTGAATAATTTCACCGCTTACTTTATATCGCGTCTAATATAAGATATTCTTGCAAGAAAAGGCAGTGGAAACCGCCAAGTAAGCAAAAAGGAGAAAAGAGGGAAAAACCCCCACAGGCCGAAGCCCGAGGATGAGGACGGCATGCCACAGCATCAGCACTGCCCTCTATCGCGACTAATTGACTTACCGAATAGCTTGTTTGGGGGATTCACATAGGATTTGCATTTGCCCGCCTTATTATTTATACTGACACATGATATAGAAAATGGATGACATGCGAAATTTGCATGCAGAGGTTGGATTACAGGAAGTACCATAGACGCGAGGACAGACGACAGAGGAAAGCCATCAACCTCAGATGATCTACCACATGCAGCATTATATTTTTATAGCAAATTCGAGAACGCGGTATAAAAATAGACATGTCAATTAAAAAGTAATTATGCCATTCCTCAAATGGAGATAAAGCGTTGAAACATTAAACGATTGCATATGGTTAATTGAGTACGCATGTATTTGTTTTGTCGCCAACTCGACAACTATTGAAAATTTTGCGTCGATATCGTTTTTGAGCTCCATATAAATCGGTTTACCCCCACGAAGGTTTACACCTACGGCGGTCTTCTGTTCCCTTCCGTCGATTTCTTGGGTGATGTGCGTCGTGAATTCATGCAGCGCCTTTCCGTTGAACTTCAGGACACTTTGGGTTCCTATCTTCGTGATACCTTGCAAGAGGGTGGTGCATGTGTTTTTGCATGCCTCCGTGATCCGAGGGCTTAGGCTTATGTGCCTCTTTTCTTGTCTTCTAACTTCTTTGCTGGTGGATTCCACAGCTTTCTTTGTATTTATTTTTGAGCTCCACCGGTTATGTTGGAATGCTACCTATAGGACGGCTTCCTATCGTACCCGCCGCTCCGTATCCACACCGAGTTTCAAGGCACCGAGGGCCTCTTCCCCCACCAACGCACCCTACTGACCGAAACCTACATCCCGCGAGTGGTCGCGTCGGTCGGGCGCTTTGTGTCGGTACGATGCCCCGCCCTCCCCGACTCACTCTCTCACACAATGAATTCGAGTCAGGTATCACCAAGGCATGCTACCACTGGTTGTCGCGCTCCATTCGCAAAGTGATGTACCAATCATCATAATCAACGCCGCTCACTCCCCATCATGGCAATGAAGCCTAAAGCGGCGGGTCGTACCGTTTCTTTTGAAATTGAAATTGAATTACAAAATGGCAAGGGTGGATGGGTGTTGCCTCAAGGCCCCCCGACTCGTCTCGACATGGCGTTGTGTGACCGCACCATCTATCACGAGGCTGACTATGTTGCGTAACGGTTATGCGATACTATACTGGCGCCAGGCGCTATCCCCGACTCGGCCAGGTCAAAACTTTGGCCTCCCGACCCCATGCCTCGTCCGCATCCCGGGAAGCGAGTCGCAATGCGAGCGGTGGGCGCCCGTCCCTTCGACTTGTGGACCTGCAATGCATAGGGCAGAGCTGTTCGCAGCCGTTGAGACATGCACATTGGTCGAGGGAAGGTAAGCACTACTCTTCCCATGTCTCCTTTGCTCTCGCATAACGTAGAACCGTGTCTGTGCTCGAGGTGTCTAACTTTGCGAGGATATTCGCCCACCCATTTCAGGACCGTCTGCCGCGTCGAAGAGAGGGGCGACGGTGTGCCGGACGCCGACTTAATTCTTTACATCACTTTGACAAATGACGGCGAATGCGATATTCCCAATTTGATTGCCTTCGGCGGACCTTGTGGGTTGGAAACGTTGCACCCAGACACCGGACGCCCTCTCGCCGGTGACCCCTTTCGCTTCCCCACACTATTGCCTCCCCCCTTTTTCCCGTTCTCTCATTCTCATTTCCACGCCTCCGTCCCTTATATGCTATATATGGTCGGTGAAGGGTCTATTACTCCAAATGCCCCCCTCTCGTAAATATAGGGTTTCTGAATCTTTGCACGAGGTGGTTACCAGCGAGCACGAGGGAGGCGTCCGCTGGGCAGTTGCTAGATGCTGGCGTACAAGCGGTTTTACAGGTGAGTTGCTTATGAGCGGAAAATTAAAGTAGAGTTCCTGATATGAACCCATAAACCCAGTTATACCCTAAACGAAATGATCGTCAATTTTCTTCTTTTGTGTAATCAATTTGGAAATGGTGTGTTCCGCAACAAACCGCGTAACGGCCACTGACTGACGCCCCCTCTCCCTTGTTCCTCTTCCTCCCATAGGCGTTGGCTTTCCACCGCGACCTTCTTCCACATTTTCGCACCGCCCCGCCGCCGGAGCACGCTCCGTCTCTACTAGAAAAAGACGGGCAGACATACGTAGTGGCGCCCGCGGTGCGGCCGGAATGCACTATTGCAATGCGCCAACTCGTCATCATTACACAGATCATCTCCCAAAAATGATTGTTGTATTAGATGTAGTTTTTGTGAACAATCGGGCGGTTGCGCCATTACCAAAATGAGAGTAATGCTGATGTTATCTCATCAATTGCGAATGAAGGCGGTGAGACTAAAGCCACCCGACAAGGAATGCGGAAAGACGCAGGACTGAGCAAGCCTGCAAAGCAAGGAAATGCAGAAGTGCTGATGCCATTCCTGCGATATTTCAGGTGACCCGGGAGGCGCGCGCCCACTACGACTGCCCCTCCCTTCCCGGGATGCCAATCGAGGGCACGTCGATGAGGGAGATTGCCAACCTGGGCGGTGATTTCCCCGACGGACCTGCTGCCGATTCTGTCATCCCTGTCGATCTGATGATCCCGGACGGAATGTTTTGTACAAATATTACTGAGAAGACGAGACGTTCATATTCAAAAGAAATTAACTATCAATGATACATTGTGAGACGTAATAAGTGTTGGGAGGGCCGAGAGACAGCCCCCACCCCCCTTCTGACTCCGGCAAGAGTTGAAGGCATTTGTCATTTTGTGCAGCGAAGGATAATCACTCGAATGTACAGCTCAATCATTTTGAAATGTCTTTGCGATATTCCCCATTATTCATCGGTGATGTAATTGCATGCTGACATGCGTAAGCTGTCATTTAAAAGTGTTTCCCGTTGTTTGAGGGGGCAGGTTTCATTCATAAGGTACCCAGAAATCAAGGGTCCAATTTCCGGGATATCATGGAAGACAAGGAGATAACGTCAACGGCGAATCCGCGATAATCCTAGGATTGATTTGAGAAAAGCAGAAACGATATTTCGATAATTGGATAAGTGCGCATCCATCGGCGATGCTCCTTCATTCATCAACCCCCGTCCTGAATAGTAATTCGTCATTTATTTACTCATCGTCACCTATTTGTAAACCAATTATTCATCAATTAATGCGACGGGGTTGCTTTACTCACGGACTGCATTTGTTTGTATCCCTTTGGATTATGTTCTTGACTCAGAGGACGCTTTAGATACAAACTACACGAGTGGGCTGTTGTTATGGAAATCGCGGCTGGCGCACGGAGAGTTGATGACCACCGAGGTTGCCTTCCTCCCGGGCGCCACGTACCGCGACTCCGCCCTGGCACGTAGCGCTTGGGACCGCGCAACGCTCAGTCGACTCAGCCTCGCGCTATTGGAGGACTCGGGATGGTACAGGTTGGAGTGGAGCGCCGTGGCGCCGCTTTCCTTCGGCCGGGCTGCTGGCTGCGAGGTGAGTCAATATTGAGCTGCCTACGACATGGATTTGTAATCAAGCACTTTGTCAGCTAATTATTTTTTAGATTATATTTTGTTTCAGCATATGACTATGCATTTCTAGCGGCTTTGGGTTTCCAAGGCTCATAGCACGCCATAATAAGCCCTTTACTCAGCATGCGCCATAAATTGTTGTTCGTAAAATGTGCAATGTGTGGTCGTGCGCTTAAATACATCCGTGCATATTTCACCACATAGTCACCTTCCATATACACCAAATATGAATAATATATATACACATGGATATTGATGTGCTCCAATAAATTGAAAGGGATTTGGTACGGGTACGTGGTGGATGTCATCACGAGGTATGACGTAATGCGTTTAGCGTTTGTGCCGTCCGGAAAACCCTAAACCCAAACCCTGAACGCTCTTCATCACGATCGAGCGGATCGAACGAACAATGTTATGATCACCCCCAATTTTGAACTATAGGATGTAACGTGCAATCGTGGAATGCATGTGCGCATATGTACTCAGTTATTTGCGGATTCTCAAAGTCATTTGATAAGAACACGCCGGAGATCTGATCCTCAAGGTTGAGATCAAGGTTGAGATTTTATGTATCACGTGAGGCATGAAAGATGCGATGGCCATATCCTGTTTACATTTAGACGGAGATTTTATGAGTGTGATGCTACAAAGCAGAAACAATATGATTCAAAATGATATATAAAATGATTCTGTGAGTGTGACGCAAAATGATACGTATTCACCAGGTACATCGTTGCCAAATCATAATCACGTTTGATTTATCTATACAATTGTTTTCTATAAAACTGTTATCCATTTGGATGGCCACTTCTGTGAACGTCTGTGCACTTTGTACGCTGTGTACGTACCATGCCAGTTTCTGCAACAAGGTGTCTGCGGTGACGAGGCGCCCAGCTCGCCGGCGGCCTACAGCCGGTCAGCCAGCGGCCTGGACATCTCTGCGCCTGCGTGCACGGCAGATCGGTTGGCTATTGGCGCGTGGCGGGCGCCGGAGCGGCTCTGGGAAGGCTGCGCCGTCGCGCGCTACTATCCCTTCGTTCCCGACGTGGGCCTCACCCGGCGCTGCGGTGACGACGCCGACAGTGTTGTTGCGGCGGGTGCTCTGTTCGACCAAGAAGGCCGAAGCATGTTCGGGGCTCAGGCCGGCCCGAATGCCAGGTGGGGCCACTGATCGAGAACATCTTTCCAGTGAAATGCATTATTTGGCTAAGATATTTGAATATTTTATATCGCTAGAAAGGGAGGGAAGAGTAGCAAGTTGAAGCGCCGAGTCCCCGGCTCTTGTACCTTTCCTTGATTTATTGTATCCCAATGGGCACTTTAACCTCACTTTCAGCTACTCTCCTTGGGTGGTGCACAATTGTGATTTCCTATATGACTGGTATGTCGCGCTTTTCATCCCTTTTTACCGGTCATCAAGCACCATTATTGATTAATAAGGATTACAACTACGTACCATTGAGTACGATTAGTGCGCCATTATTAGCGCGGCTCGGCCTTATAATTGGTATATTATAAAAACGATTTGTTACACCGCCAAAAAGTATTTCCCAAACTCGTTAAACTGCATAAGCGCGGTCACCAAAACGGATCGAAAGCTAGTGATGATTGATGGGTTGCTAGCAGTTTGCATGAATTTGGTTTGATGCCGTGAGAATGTGTTGTGTCCAGGTGCCTGGGTACCAGTAATTTGCGGCGCCGTGTCTACGCCAACCGCGATATGGATGCCAGTGAATCCACAGTGTATAGGCGGGACCAGTCGGTGACGGCTCTTGACTGCTTTCAGATGGAGTGCCAACTCAACAGGCAGGGCGGGCAAGAAGTCTGGCTGGTGCTGCCGATAGAGTATTCACCGGTGCTTGACCCCCACTTCTGCCTCTGCTTGTGTATGTAAACTCTGTGTGAATTCAAACACCACCCCAATTCCTAACATGTTACACTGAAGATGAAGATTAGTGATGTATTAATGCAGAGGTTAAGGTTCACTCACATTGTTGTGGTCAGTTTTATGTTTTATTAGAGCACATTGCTGGCATTGTTTGCTTCGTTAATTTTCGTAGTGGTAGTGTGATTGCAACCTAATTTGAATAGAGGCTCTGCCTTTTAGCAAATGAATGAGATGATGCTGGCGTATCCAAGCAAATGCCGGGCCCGGCTCTTAATGGTTTTGAGCTCCTTATTCAGCGATGTTGTACATTTATTCAGCTTGTTGTGAAGAGAAAATACCGCAGCCCGCAGCCATTGTTTTTCATTGATATACCGGATTTGAAGAAAGGAAAGCGGTGATGCTAAACGCACGTGTTTCTTGCAAAACAAATTTATACGAACGACATCTGAAATTTCGGACAGAAACAAAGTGGATAGAACGTAGAGCGACGTGTTGAGCAGTCATCTCAATTACAGCGATGCAGACAGTAATTTATCGACCGTCTCATTGTATTGTGTGTCCTGACATAGGGACACTCACTTTACTGGCATTTGTTGTGTACCATTCCCTCACATTCCAACTCTTTCTCTCTTCTCACGTTTTGCCGTGCAACCACCAGCGGCTCATCAACTGGTGTGCACTAGAATACGATTCGAATAGAATAATTGTGATTTGTTTCTGTCCTCACTTTCCGTTATTCTGCCAACTCATGTCTCTCCCTATGGGCTGACCCCCAGGTGAGAGTTCTCTGCCCGGCGGGGGAGCTCCTGAACGTCGCAGGGTCCGAAGAGCTTCGCCTGAATGGTTTCGAGGCCGGCACGCTGGGTCCCTGTCCCTCCCCCGAGGCGGTGTGCCCCGCCCTCACCTGCCCCACCGGCTGCAGCACCCACGGAGTGTGCCATGCTGGGCGTTGCTTCTGCCATTTAGGCTGGGCGGGGTCGGACTGCTCCACCCCCGCATGCACTCCTGCTAGCTGCTCTGGGGGAAGCTCAACCTGTCACCTGCGCACAGGGAGCTGCCAAGCCGAGGCGGAGTACCAACCCGCGCCCACTCCCCCCCCAACACCTGCCCCTACAAATCCCCCCACCACACCCACACCTGCCACAACCGCCACCCCTCTCCCCACAGTTAGCCCCAGCCCCACTCCAACCCCCACCTTAACCCCAGAGCCAACTCTCCCGCCTCCGGAGTCGCCTCCACCTGTCCCGGAGGCATACCCGCTACAAGAAGGGGATATCGCGGTGGAGCAACGTTTTGAGGTGGATGGGGGTGTTGTCGGGGAGGAGGAGCTGCGCACCGTCCGCCGCCTTGTGAGCTCAGTGACGGGGATCCAGGTGGAGCGCATCCACAGCCACGTCTACTTCAAACTGCAGGGCGCCCTCGCCCCCTCTTCATCCCACGACAATGTCAGCTTTGGTGAGGCGGAGGCGGTGGCGCTACACCGCGCCCTCGCGTCCCTGCTTGAGATGCCGCTGACAGCGCTGAGCGTCACACTGGCTCCACCAATGGCGTGGCTGGACGAAACAGCGCATGTGAGTGGCGCCGGGGGGGAGAGTGTCACCTCGAGGGCTACGTATGTCCCGGGTCTCACCTTCTCTGTACCCAGTTCAACAGAGGCTTTAAGCCAACGACGCTTAGAGGAGCTGAAGTCGAGCATCTCTGGTGCGTATGCTGCGCCGAATTTTCATGGCACCCTTCGCTGTAATTTCTGACCCATGCGATGCAACTCCTGCCTTTTCTGTTGTATTCTCCTATAGTTGAGGAGAGTTGGTATCGACACCTGCGCCGTCGCTGTTGTTCCTGATGCAGGTGGGGCGTTCCTCCAGCAGATGTCAACACAGCTGGCCGCCATCCTTAGCAGCGTGAAGGACTCGTCATTTGGCATACGCGACTTGCGGATGGCAGCAGTGTTAACGCTGCGGGTGAAGCTTGTGCAGCCCAGCGAGGCAAGCGCGGCTGTCTTCGCACTCGAAGAAATGGATGGCACAGCACGTCAGGCCGTTCTGCAAGCCGTTGCTGCGGCTGTGTCCGGGAATGACACGAGCGCGGTGTGGCAGCTCAGCAACGCCACTGCCATTCAGTTCATTGAGCTGCAGGAGTTGCATGACAGAGATGCAGGTGGACTGCACATTACGGAGCCGCCAGGTGACATGCGAGCCAGAAATGAAGAGGCAACCGCTGATGAGATGGGGCTTGCTGAGGAAGAAACGGTCCCCGTTTGGGCGTGGCTCGTGTTGGTAACAACAACCTGCGTGGCCGTAATAGTTGCTGCGTTGCTGGTTTACCATTTGCGCTTTCGGCAACGCAAGGGCGTCTTGCATACCCACCAGCACGACCAGCAACATTTGGTGAGCTTTCGCCCCTTCCCCACGCGCCCCTCGTCTCCCTCCTCCCAGGCAAAGCTCCTAGCGCGGGGCGGCACGGCCTCCCGTGCTTCTTCGCCGATGTCCTCCCCACCCCGGAGCCCACTGAATTCAAGCGCGACCCGCGATGTGTTCGTCACCCCTGACATCACCAGCCCCCCTGGACCAGTGTTGGGGCAATCTGGTTTGCTGTCTTCACATGAAATCGCCCAGCTCTCACCGCCAACCACTCCCTCTCATGTGAGCGTGCGGCAACATCCGTATCGAAGCCCTGCCACCCTGCAGAACACATTGCAACTCAACCGCACACCCCTTGCCAGTCGAGACGGTGCTGCCGTTGCCCGACCTGTGAGCCGGGGGCAGATCAGTATCTCCTTCCCCGCACTTCCATCAGATGTGACTCCCAGCGGCAGCGCCAGCAGGCCAGGCAGTGGGGGTGAGTGGGTCCAAGTGATCACACCTGTTGGCAAGTACGTAGGGAGCAGGAGGTCCAACAGCGCGGGGAGCAAAACTGGATTATCCATTCCCACGCATGCAGCAGACCACAGTAAACCACACACGCCATGCTCAGCTCCATCCAACTCCGACATGTCTCGCGGCAGCAGTTTCCTCCCCATTCCTGTCCCCGCCATCAGCCCAGTTCCCGGCCGCACTGACAGGAGGCCCCGGAGCAGAAGGGCGCGTGCGAATCAACTCCATTCTTAACGGCAGCCTTTGACATGAATAGACACTGATGTGCCTGGCGACTGTCGGCCCTGCCTTTGAGGGGGAAAACCTCCCCATATTACCCTCACAGTATACACACGAGCCAAAGCAGCAGCAGCTCTGGGCGAACGTACGCCATGATAAAGGTCTTCCGTTTTGTCCCCTTTGCAACACAATGCAAACAGACCAGATTAAAATGCAGATACCTCTACCGGGCATGTTGTCTGAGTACCCGGTCAGCCAAGCAGGTGTAGCGTATCAAGCTACTCTCTGCAAGGAATGTTTGTGATGGCTGTGTAGACAGCAGCACGTGCTGAAATGAGGAGGCATGCGAGTGGATATCAGTTTCCGGATATGATGGTGACTATAAAGGCAGTAATCAACAGACAATACCCCATGCAGTGCAACCCTCCAGATAAGTTTCCAGGACAGTCGACACTGACATACTTTGATTAATATGAAACATCAACTGTAATTTCTGGACTGTTGTAGTGTTGCTTGCAGAAAGAGCGATGAAACAAAGGCCCTCGTGTTACATGCCTCAGCTCTCGATCTTAGCATTTCCAAACAATCTCCATAAACTTGCCCTCTGCTGTCAGATTACCAACGACACAAGGAAGCCAAATTTGTGTCTTCCTGGATGTCCTCAATCAATGCAGCTCCAGCGCCGGCTCGGTAATTGCTTCAACCTGCAACCCTGGAGAAAACTCGGCCACGTCCTGATGGATTTTTTCGAGTAGAACCATGTAGTGATACACCTCCGAAGTTGCTGCTGGGTCCAGGTACAGGCTACCGCACTGCGCAAGCACCATCTTCATGTCCTTCTCAATGGAGGGGAAACGTTTGCACTTAACGCGCTGCAAGAAGTCTTTCACCTGCGTTCAGTATTTGAGAAATTCAGAATAGTGACATGCCCGTTCTTAAAGCGACTGACGATCACTCTCACCCAGGACTCTATTATTCTGCAAGTGATATTTCCCAGTGATGCAGGGCATGCGCAAGGCGACATTGGACTGTGATTGGGGATTACGAGGAGGTCGCAGTACTGGACGCGCTGCACATGCGGGTTCTCAATAGAAGAGCCACCGCCCCACTCGCATTTCCACGGCGCTTTCGGGACAACTTCGCCAGCGTCCTCGCGCAGCGAAAATGTGATTCTGCGACGCGAAGGAACGACTATGAGGAAGATGGGGGTGGACTTTGCTAAAATGAAACAATCAGTGCATGCATTCTCACAGGTAATACTTGTGATATGCAGTCGAAAGCTATCTTGGCATCGGACATCTAGCTACTCATCTGTCTACTGGTTGCTGATTTGTGCATGGGTTAGTGATACAAAATGGGGCAGGGCTGCGTAAAGAGCACAGCTGAAATACCTGGGCCCGTCCCGCTTAACAAGCAAGGCCACTCGTTTCCCGCCTGCCGAGACTTTCACAGCGCGCTCAAAATACTGTAGACCGTGGCCCCAATAATGGCAACGATCCAGCAGGCCACCAGAGAGCCCCTCGAATGCTGTCTTGTCAGGAATGGGCGCTGGAGCTGGCTCGTCACTCTTGTTTTCTGCGTTCTCACTAGGCTCTCCTCCTGCCTCTGTCGCCTCCAAGTCAGCCAGTAGGGTATCTAGCTCAGCGAGAAGGTCTTCTTCGGGCTTGCCTCCAAAGCTGAACCCCGGGGGGGCCGTGGTGAGGGTCTCTTCTTCATCCAGATGTAAGTCGAACCAAAACATGATGGCGTTCAGTGTGCCATCCGCGATGACCTGGATGTTTGCGCGGGGTAGGAATGATGCGTGTAAGTATGTAGTAGTCCTCTTGCAGCCCTAGTCACTGCCAACGAAAAGGGAAGAAAGAACTCGCAGCTACCCCAGACGTAGCAGCTCATCGAGAATACGCAGCGCATAAGCGCCGGCTGCCTACCTCGAGTTTCATCAGACTGTCGCGGCTGGCAGTCTTGCGGGGGTCATTGAACGCAAGTTCAGATACCTACCACAGCAGCCAGAGTGAAAGTCAGCCATAAAATCAAGCCCTTGCATTGACGAAGCAGTGTTTCGGAGATCCCATTCTTTTGGGAAGGAAGCACGCAGCGTATCATCATACCTTCTTGGGTTTTGTAAGGACCCTGTGAGGCACTTTAGCCATGTCCACTGTCTGATACTTTGGATCCCACCTGGTGATGCAGTAATCAATGGGGGCGCTGAGAACCATACCGACTTACACATGAATTAACAATAACGACACCAGGACGAAGCAGCATCATTTGTATGAGAAGATGCCAACAACTATGACATTGTTTATGAAATGTACCTGTACTTGTCCAGGCTGCTCATGTCCATACCGTCGATCTTATCTGTGAAAGCCTCGATCCCAACACAGTAAAGGGTTGCTGCCGCAGGTATCACTGTCGCCCCTGGTTGAACCACATTTTTGCGGGCCATTTGCAGCATCCATTCAATGCTGTACCCAGTCACGCCCGAGTCGAATAAATCCGCTACCACCAGGTTCACCCCGCGCCGGCGAACGTCGTGACCACGCTGAAGGTTAGCAATGTCTCGATTGACTACACTGACAGTACCAGATACACCATTGCACGCTGCAGCCTGCGAGATGACACATGGCTTGAACTAAGATAACTGCCCAGCTCCAAAGGAAGGCAGCAATTCAAAAGCTTAATCTTCCCGAAATGTAGCGTCCTATATTTGGGAAACAGCCATCGCCAAAGGGCACCTTTCTGGCGATTTCGCATAAATCTGGAAGAATCTCTGCCGCCACGACCGAGTCCGCTCCCGCCCTCGCTGCCATTAGCGATAAGACACCTGTCCCAGCTCCCATATCCAAAACGTGCACCTCACCCGCAGACTTGGCAAGTCTCTCTACAGCCCGTTTGATAGCTCGGTCATATGCCTGCCCCCCAAACATGAGCAATGCCGTATCCAGCTTCAGTGCTGCCAAACAATCTACATGACCCCATGCTGCTGCTACTTTTCCTCGAGGTGGTGGGCAATGGTGCTGGGAAGGGCTGCCAGATAAAAAACTTGCAGCAGTCACACTGGCCTTTAATCTGTACATGCATAAACTTAAAACATGACTGGAGTTCACCGACCTCATTCCGTCTTGTATCGGCCAGCATTGAAAAGTGCCGGCGCGGAAATGTTGGGCACTCTTTCTGCAGTCTAACATACTCCGCTGCTTCAACATTGAAGGTCAGTCGGATGGTGTTGTGGGCTGTTGTCACGGGAAGAGTTAGCCCAGGCTCGACGCTTATCTGCATAAGATCACCAAAAAAATGATTTTGATACGGATGACAGTCGAAGCGTATCACCGCCTAGCGCTCTGGCATTTTGTCCATCATTTACAAATCAGTCCAAGGCGGCTGGGTACGTACTTCACCATACAGATATTGAATGGCTGGCTGCAATGTCTTCAGGCCTGCATCCACTTCCTCGGGCCCCGTACACAAGTGGACACCGCTCCCAAGGTCCAAGTCGTACCAGAACATAATCGCATTGAATATTCCTTTCTCCGTAAATCCGACATCAACTGATTTCGTATCGCTGCTGGTCGGTGGATTCAGCATATCGAAATACCAAATTTCAGTGGGGCTGGAAAGCGGCCGGTACACCGATTTTGAGTACGGCATCCCTGCGCTGTACGCAGGGTTCCACCGGTACGAGTTGGCTGCGCTCATGTCAAGGCCGCATACGTGCGGAGTGAGAATCTCAACGGCCTGCTCAATCAATCACATTCCAGGCATTAGTATCATGTGTTGTATCATTTGAGAGATGGTGAGACCCTAGTCAGACAATTTTGTTTTGTTGATCATTGGTTACGCGTTCATGTCATTGTGGGAACTTGTTGCTGGCCAACCTGCATGTAGACTGTGGCACTCGCAGGAATCATACGCACATCGTGCGTGAGGAGACTGTTGGCGAGCGCATGACTCACGGCGGGTATGATCCCACAGCCAAGTAATCCATCCTCCAATACATCCGCGATCAAGAGATTGCACACTATCGGCACGTCCTCAAGAAGAGCTAAATCTGAGGGTCGCTTGTAAACAACTTTTACTTCGTCGTCGTTCCTACCATTTGCTAGCAACGCTTCCTTGCAGCTTGACGCTAGATAAAGCCACCGCTCCACTGCTGTGACATGAAATGCTCCAGCCCTCAAAGACGTTAACGTATGGAGTCCTGAACCTGTAGCGGCAAAATATAAAACTACTGAGGATGCCAATATACTGTATACATTGTCAAATCGGTTGCAGAGGACAAGCAAAATAGATACCAAGAAGAATATTGCACGCAAGCTACGCATGAGGATAAAGGTTTGGTATAGCCGTGATAGTGCCTACCAGCTCCCAAGTGGAGGACGCGACAGTCTTTGTCTTCTTCGGAAATGGCTTGCACTGCTTTCTGAATGGCAGATTTCATGCGACTTTGGCGGTAGCTATCCTGAAGATATTCGATATGCTCCAAGGGCTTTCTGACATCCGTCTTCCAGACGTCACACACCCATCGTTTAGAGAAACCGCTGCGCACGAGCTAGCGTGCAGTGAAAATGCCTGCCGTGTCACTATGCTGAACTGACCACCAAAAAGAGTGTATATCTGCAAGAGTGTACACGCGAAAGAATACGCATGTGACCTTACCTTGACGGTTACGAAATTGTAAGTATCTTTGATGTGGTGATCGTTGTCGGCGTGGAAAGTGGACAGGAGCTGGTTGGGCATCATGTCTTCATTCCGCACCTTTGCCCACACAAAATTCGAAAGCCGTTATGAGGAGTAACAAACACAATGATCTAGAAGGTTCTATCACGCTACTGCTCCGTGTTAAGTCCAAGTGATTTCCAGCTGTTGAAGGTCGCCTGGCTTACCTTGTGCAAAGCAACAGAGTGTGGATGATATGTGATTCGATGCTTGACTGCATCAGGCTGAGGGAGTGCCAGTGTCTCCCTAGCTTTCCCTGCCAAACCACCAAAAACAAAAAAGGCGCAGTGATCAGCCAAAGTGCCACCGTCGAGGTTAGATCGTATCAGTAAGAATGTGTATTTTAACAGTTTACTGTGACAGAAGTGTTCCACACCTTCGACAATGTCCTTCAGATGCTTCTTCATAGCCTCTTCTTCTCCGGCCTTCATCTCCGGGTGGAACGGGTCGTATTTCAAGCCTTGTTCAAAAACGTGCAGGGCTTCAGTGTATCGCTCAAGTCCGATCAGAGCCTTGCCCTGTGCAGCAGTGGATTTTCCATAAGTTTCGCATAACTCCAAACCCCATTCATACCAACGCTGAAAGGAACATGCAAGCCGACATTTTAGGCAGTGTGGATCGGACTTTTAGCATGAAGCAGCGAATGTAGCCCTTGGCTGCCGGGGCTCCTTTCTTGAGAACCTCCTCTGCCAGGGCCCGTGACTTTTCCGCGTCAAACAGTGCTTCCTGGTGCATACCTGTCCCCGGTATTTATTATCAATCATCACTTAAACCACCGCATCGTGCTTTCTTTGCAATCAATGTCTGCTAGCCATCGTATCAAATCGTTAAGTGTTATCCCGTTTCTTGCCCCGCGTCGGATAGCTCACCTAGCTTGAGAAACACGGACGAACGATTTCCATACACGACGTAGAGCTCCTTGTGAGTAATGTGACCCTTCTTCACCTTTAAGAACACCTTGTTGTAAGCAGCCACTGCGCCAATGTTATCTCCGATCTTTTGCAGCGCAGCCGCCTCAGCGCTGAGTTTCGCCAAAGGTTTTTTGGCATAGCCAGGATCAGTTGCCAACATCTTCGCAGTTTGCTCCGAAATTGCTGCTTTTAGGTCAAAATCTTCTGAATCCACTGCTGGAAGACCATCCTTGGTCGCCAATGTTGGATCTTGTATTTCAGCCCCTGGGGGAACGTTGCCCCCGCAATCCGCTACGTTGGTGTTTGTTGCGGGCTCACTCGCGGACGGGCCATCTGCCTCGTGTACACGTTCCTGAGCCATCTTGCTGAAATAGAAACGAGCAGCGCTCGATATTTTATACGCTAATAAACCAAACCGTCGCCTAATCAAGCCAGACGCAAATACGATAGGGGAGTCTGGCGGCGATACGTCAGAACAGTTCCCGGTGGAGTATTACCGGGTGGGCAGTGACTTTCGACGTGCCGATCCGTGAAGCTGGAGCAACGCAGCGCTCCCAATTGCGCTCAGTACGTTGTGCCTTGTGGGCTGAGTTGGGATGTGCGCAGGGGCTGATATGGCAACGCGACTGGATAAAGTAGTCGTGCTAGGTTTGAGATGTTAGAATCCTGCAGGCGGCAGGGAAGCAGTGGAAGCGCGGCCTGCATGCGGGCGCACTGCCTGCCGGAGGACGGTGACGGTTCGCCTACCGTCCGCCCCCTTAGCGACAGCCTCGCGATGAGGGAGAACAGCAGTACGGGTACTGTCAAAATTGGCAATATACATACAGCAATCGTCCGTGTAAATATTATATTTAACAAATTATTTTCAATTGCGAAGAAAGTAGTGGAATCCACCAGCAAAGAAGGAAAGAAAAGAGGCACCAAAGCCTAGATACAAATATTTCGCCGTTTATATGCATTTAATGTCTTTGGCACTTAATCCTTGCATTTGCCTTTTTGATATCGATGTATATATAGTTGGTTTTCGCGAAGTGTAAAAAATCGCGCAACGAAGACATCAGGACAAAAAGAAAAAAATCAGAACTTGGGACTTGGGACTATCTCCATAATAATAGGTTACGGACATATATCAATAGGCGATTACGTTTTTTTCCGCTGTTGATCGTTTTGGTGGCGGGTTTTCTCAAAGGGGGGGGGGGGGGGGGGGGGGGGGGGGGGGGACTTGATGAGCACGGACGTGGATCGTCTCCCCTCGTAGACTGCGCGTCGGGCGCTACTTTATTGAGATACACTTAGCTGCTCCCACGTATATATTCGTCAGCGATATGAATGGTTCGCAAGCGTCTTACCCAAACATGCGCCGCGTTGCGTGTGATATTTCGCCGCGAGCCTGCTGTGAAGCATCGCATTTATCTCGACGCGGCATATTTTTGTCTCGCCATCATCCGGTTCGTGTTTTTTTTACTATTTGTTACAAGAAAATAAAGCAGTGGAACCTACCAAGCCAGTGAAATTAGAAATACCCCCACAGGTCTAACCCTGATATGAGTCCATTTAATCTGCAAAGTTTCATATTTTCGTGTCCGATTCTCACCTTGATAGCTCGTTTCCGCTGATTGTTGTAATACGAGTAGCCCGTAGTTGTACATAAGTAATGCCTTTTTGCTGAATTTGTCACACACACACACACACACACACACACACACACACACACACACACACACACACTCTCTCTCTCTCTCTCTCTCTTTCTATCTCTATCTCCCTCTCCCACACACACGCGCGCGCGCACACACGCACACACACACACACACACACACACACACACACACACACACACACACACACACACACACACACACACACACACACACATATCTTGAGTCTATGTGTTCTTGAAATCATGCACACACTATGCTCTCACTTTGTATCTCAAACTCCCCTCACTACCTCTGTCTCCCTCCCCTCCCCCACACACACACACACATACAAAACACGCGCACACGCGCACTCTCTCTTTCTCTCTGTCTCTCTCTCTCTCTCTCTCTCTCTCTCTCACACACACACACACACACACACACACACACACACACACACACACACACACACACACACACACACACACACACACACACACACACACATACGCGCGCGCGCGCGTACGCACCTTGTGCATATTGTAATAATGTACACGCCATGTCTCTCTCACTATATATTTTCATAATTAGCATAATTATGTTGATGCGCACATCGTAGCGATGCGCATTAGTTGAAGACGAATCACAATTAATATGGTCAAATTTACATCACTCTAGAGGCTTGCAAACCCAAATCCCATGTGTAGGGGACATTGACCCCCAGCGGTTAGTGTTAACGATAGAAACGGCGCGTCACACCTCCATAACAACGATCTATATATAGCTCGTACTTGCAGTAAGGCAGAACTAGCCACATGATGACTCCCCCAATGGTCACATCTAACTAGCCCTAGCTTTAACAAGCAACGCTAGTCAAGAGCATGGCAGTCCCTCCTTTCGCGCTCAGCTATTCTAGGCTTCACGCGTATAGGAGTCTCGACTCTAGTGGTTGGGCATGGTTTAAGTTTTATTATCGTCCCATGCGCACTCGAGCGTCACGGGACAATTCGCATCGTTCATCTACTTAGCCTCGCACTATGCAACATGACCAGCCGACCTCCGCACCAAGAGCCGACGTCCCCCCCGGTTCATACGAGCAGCGAACAACCGAGCACATTCATAACGTAATAACAGCTTCCGAACTGCGGATCACGCAGCAGTTCTTGGTGACCAACGCTGCCATACTAGCTCAACTCAAGGGAGGAACAGCCACCACCGCTACTTCGAGTCAACATCAATCCATCCCCCCCTGCGCGACACGAGCAACGGAGCGTGGTAAGGAGGCCTCATAGCAACCTATCGACATGCTTCACGACGACCCCGACGCCCCCGAACCCGAGTACGTCGACTTCACCTACTACGGCACAGTCATCCATCCCAACCTAGAGCGCCCCCCGCGCGACATCGTCGAGCCCCGCCTATGGGCTCTGAGAGACGGCGCGTGCTTTGAGCGAGACGAAGACACACGCAGCCTATGACGAGTACCTACACATCGTGCGCTATGCCTTCTTCGACAATTGCGCTAACACGGCAATTCGCGAGGGCATGTATGGACGCATTGTCAACATTACCTATATGAAAAAGAAAATAATTTACATATATACCGGTAAAGTCGACCCGCTATTGCCTAAAGGCCATCAGTTGCTCAGCCATTTAGGACACTTGAGAGCAAAGATTGGGCCGGGTACTTTTTGACTAGGTACACATGTCGACACACCTATCTGCAATGTGTGCCGACCTTTTTCCTCGGGGGTTGAAAATTGTAAGCAGGCGCAGTAATTGCCACAGCCCCCCGCAAAAGCATTAACAACAGAAATAGTTCTATAGTCAATAATAACATATTTAGAAATAATCCGTTAGTCAGAAAATGCAAAACGAAAATGATGCTCGACCTTCACGATGCACGGCCTGCTCCCACGGAACCGGGGTACGGACCGGCTTAGGACGATCGGCGTTCGAGAGGGACAACGGGCCATCCTAATCTAGCTCCTGCGTGAGTTCGGTCTTGCCAGAGATGCGAGGGGAAATGCTAGCGAAAACCCTCTTCGCGCGGTCGCTCTTCGATCCCGCCGTCGCATCCCGTAAGCCCGTCCCAAGGTCGTTGTCGCTCCTCGCGTTGCGACTTTTCTCCTTTTCGAGGTCCCCAGTCACCTCGAGGCAATTGGGGACACCGAAACAAACACACAGAAAAAGCTAGCGCTCTTACCGGCGCGCTGAAAGTTATCCCGGCCACTTCCCTAGCTTGTTATGTGCTGGTACCATGGCACATGTCTTGAAATTAGCCAGCGAGCATACCCTCTATACACCGTTCGCGCGTCCGTCAAGCACCCTTGTTTCGAGTGCGAGGCTCCGCGCTTACCCGGGCTCGCACTCTCTAATATCAGGTGTGCCTAGTGACAGTGGGTAATGGTAGCGTAGTGCATGGTCGCAGTGGCCGGATCCAAAAGGCCGTGGGGGTGCGCAAAATAGTTCAACTCTCCGTACCGGGCTTTCCGGCGCTGGGTGATCACGAGAACCGCCGCCGCTAGACCTCGCTCCGCTCCTCCCGTCACGACATCCTCATGTTGTTGGTGTCGAGCTGCCCCCCCTTGGATCAACTCGACGTTAACAAGCAAGTCGACGAGTATCGAGCGCCCTTCCCCGGCGATGCTTCCCGGTTGTCCGCCGCCGGAACCCCCGGAAACTCCAACACCCTCAACCCACCGCTAATCCTACCGTACCCTCCTCGCCAAAATCTTTCAGAGATACGGGCCCCATCCCCCCAAATGGGACGGTATCTTAGAGCATTCAGTCGCAAAAAAACATATCGGACAGGCCGAGCGGAAGATCTTAGTGTTGGCGTACGGATATAATGATTTCCAAAACCCTCCGCGCATGGCTTCCCGATAGATATTGATCGCGCGGATCGCAACTTCTGATACCTCGTTTAGCACCCTACAAGGCCATGCCTAGCTCGATGACATGGTTACAAGCGTCCACCGCGTGGAGGGACTGTTTACATATCCCTCCGAAGGGCTACTAATGGACACATTTGTATGCTAGACTCCGGAAGAGTCCTGGCCCTCCACCTATAGGTGTTCGCTATAGGTGTTCGCAGCTCATTCGCGATGCGATGCGATGGGTTCATATGCACAATATGTTCCTATCGGGTACCGACTTTTGGCGGTACTTGGATAAGGCGTACAACTCCGTTCCGGGAAGCGGCGGTTCTAACCCCCTTGATGCCATTCCGTGTGTACATGGATTAACAGGTTATGGGCCCTCCGCGTTTACTGCGGGGTTTACTAGGGCACCGGCCGGAGTTCATGGGATGATGTCCATTAAGGGGGAGTGTTTAAATATCCCTCCGTAGGGCTACTAATGGACACATTTGTACGCTAGACTCCGGGGGGGTCCTAGCCCTCCACCTATAGGTATTCGCTATAGGTGTTCGCAACTAATTCGCGATGCGATGCGATGGGTTCATATGCACAATATGTTCCTATCGGGTACCGACTTTTGGCGGTACTTGGATAAGGCGTACAACTCCGTTCTGGGAAGCGGCGGTTCTTGCCCCCTTCATGCCATTTCGTGTGTACATGGATTAGCAGGTACTAGTAGGTACCGACGGGCATGCGAGCGCCCCCCCCTCCGGGGCCGCCACCACTCGCTGCGCCGCCGGCGGGCGCCAACATGACCTATTCTATCGTCGAAGCAAGCGATAACCGTCGCCTTCATCAAAGCGGGTCATCACCCCCACAAAATTACTGAGGAGGCCGCCCATACTCGCCTAGGCTTCTTCCGCCTTACCAAGGGCGGACAAGCGGGAACGGATATATACGGATCGCGTATCCGCTGAACTCGCGCATGGGCGTCTCTGCCACCCCCGCCCCCGTCTGAGGTGGAATGGACGCGCTGCGCCAAGCTTTCGTCGACCGCACGCTGGAAGTCAACATGCCGTGAGCAATTGTGCTGAAGCAGATTTCGCTTGAGTCACACCCGTGATTCTCCGGGCGATATGCCAACGCTAAGAAGGCGGCTGCCGACCGCCGCAAGGCGGCATCGACATCACCAACCGTAACATCCCGAGCCAACACAAGCGCCAAACCCACCGACGCGCCCAAGCCACCTTCCAAAAAATGATGGTGTGGCCTGCCGCACCGATTCATGTTCCTCACATCTGCCTCAAAGATGGCGGGAGTAGGAGCTATTTACACTATCGATTTGTATTTTTCCAAACCAAAAATGTTCCATTAGTAGTATCGACTCCAATCAACCTGATGATACGGGAGAAACCGACCAAGACACAGACAAAAGCACACACTCACACGCACACGCGCGCGCGCGCGCACACACACACACACACACACACACACACACACACTCACACACGCACACTCACACACACATCCACCCACAAAAACACACACATACACACACACACACACACAAACATACACACACACACACTCACACACACTCACACACACACACACACGCGCGCGCGCTCACACACACACACACACACACACACACACACACACACACACACACACACACACACACACACACACACACACACGGATTTTAGGATATCAATGTGGTAAGCAGGATCAATCTGCTTTTAGTACTTGTTTCGTAATCAAATTACATCTAATCGACGGTCGAACGAAGGGCGGAGTGTCATGCGCACTCAAGAACTTATTTATGCAGACGCATGCAGTTCTTCAAGTGAAGACAAAAGGTATTGTTGAACATTGTGCGTGGTTCACTAGGGAAACAAGATAACTGTGTAGTGACAGTGACCACCACGTGACATATGGGCTTGAAGTGGTGATGAAAAGGAGTGCGGCATGAGTGCGATGCGCTCGCTATAAAGAGAAAGAAAATAACTATTGTAACCGGAAGTGGCAACTGATCTGCAGGTGTACTGTGTACTATGTACATGACTGAAACATATGAACCTAGTAAGTATTTTGGAACTACTTACAACACCCCCATGAAGATAGCTAGGGGATGTGACGATGTATAGGTCCAGTGGCTCCCATCATTGTTGTTGTGTGTTTGGAGAGCGCTATACTATGTACTGGTTTTGTGAGTGTGTCCACCACCATCTCCGTGGTGGGCAAGTACCTGAGACGAATTGCTCCATGTGCGACGTGGTCTTTGACGAAATAGTACTTGAGACCAATACGTTTGATTTTGTCGCTCACCTGTGCATTTTAGAATACTCAACATTTTGAGAATGCGCAATCATGCTTTGGTTGTCTTCACATGTTGTGGTGGTGTCGGTGACTGGGACGCCATGGATGTCGCCAAGGAGTTGGCGGATGTAAATAGCCTCGCGTGTTGCGTCAAGGGCTGAATAATATTCAGCGTCATGTGTTTACTGGGCTACGCATGTTCGGTGTTTGCTGCGGTAGCTGATGACTCCAATGCAAAGTGGAAAGATGTAGCCGGATCTGGATTTGCGTTTTTCCGTCTCATTGCCCCAATCTGCGTATGCATAGCATGTTAGTTGCACGGAGTGGTTGGAACCTCCCCCCCCCCCCCCCCCCAATGTCAAACGTCTTTGTACAGTGCCTTTGAGGTAGCGTAGGACTTCTTTAGGGCATGGAGGTGAAGTTCGGATGGGTCGGACTCGGCAGCCCCGAAGATGCTGAAGGCTGTGGATATGCTAGTACGGGAGAAGACGGCAGCGTATTGGAGACTGCCAAGGAGGACTATGTAAGCTTCAAGGGAAGTGCCCGTGAGTGGAACGAGGGTGACTGTGTCTACGGTGGCGAGGAAGCTGGGGTCCATTGGAAGTACGGAAGGAGAGAAGTCCGCCATGCCATGTTTGTCAAGCATGTCAACAAGGTATTGCAACTGGTTTATGGACATAGTGCGCGCGGACATGTCACGTGTGATGAGCATGCCCAACATGTGGGTGAGGTCGCCCATGTCCTTGGTTTTGAACCGATCCCCAAGCGTGGACTTTAACTAGGGAACTTATGCGGTGTTGTCACACGGAACAAAGAGGTCGTCAACAAAGATGCCAATCATAGGGAAACCCCATTCTGGCGGAAGACGTAGATGCAGGGGTGACTTGCATTATTCTCAGCCGTAGGAAATGAGCCAATCGTACACTAGTACGTTGAACTCTCGGGGTGATTGTTTGAGACCGTAAAAGTAGCATTGAAGGTAGCAAACCTTGGTCGAGCCATCAGTAAAGCCCATAGGTTTTTTGATGTAGTCGTCCTCTTTGATGGGGGCGTGCATGAAGGTTGTGTCGATGTCTTGTCGAAAGAGGTGAAGGTCCATGGAGGCCGCTAGGGCTAGGAAGACCCGAAGGTTGGCCATGCGAATGTCGGGAGAGAAGGCATCTTTGTAGTCAATGCCTTCGCATTAGCTGCAGCCCGAACCGTGCCTTGAATCTGGAGACGTGGCCGAGGTGATCGGGTTACACAATGTGAGTCCACATTATGTTCACCAAACGACGGCCTAGGGGTAGGTCAACAAGGTACCACCTGTCGTTCGACTGCACGGAGTCGAACTCATGTTGCATGGTTCCCCGCCATTGGGTGTCGGGGGGGCTGCGGAATGCCTCTCCGTAGGTGGTCGATTCGGGACAGTCTTTAACCGGCAACATGGCAAGGTGTTTGAATGATAGGCCCGACGGGCGATGCACACATAAATTGGAAATTGGAAATTAAACACAACATGTGCCGGCAAACTGGACCGACTGTCGTCTCTCGGACCTCTCTACCAAGCCATACAGGACTTATTAGCGAGTTTAGCCCGGGTCTCTTCGACCAGGTACACCTATCGACACACCTATCTGCAATGTGTGTCGATGTTCCTCGGGAGTTACAAAAACTGTAAGCAACCTCAGTAATTGCCACAGTCCCCCCGCCTAAGCAGTAACAGCGTAATAATTTTGTAATCAAGAAAAACAGATCTAAAAATAAATCCACTTGTCGAGAAATGCAAAACTAAACTGCTGCTCGACCTTCACGATGCTCGGCCCGCTCCCACCGAACCGGGGTGCCGACCGGCCGAGGCCGGTCGGCGTTCGGGAGGGACGACGGGCCAGCCTAATCTAGCTCCCGCGTGACTTCGGTCTTGCCGAAGAAAGGAGGGGAAAGGCTGGCAAAAAACCCCTCCTCGCGTGGTCGCTCGTCGATCCCGCCGCCCCATCCCGTAAGCCCCGCCAAGGTCGCCGCCGCATCCGCCGACGCGACGGTCCTCCTTGTCGAGGTCCCCCGTCACCTCCAGGGCAGGTGGGGGGGACCGAGACACATAGACATAGAAAAAATGGGCGCTCCTGCCTCCGCACCTGAATTTTCCCCGCTCATTTCCCCGGTTTTTTCTCTGTCTGGTACCCGGGTACCTGTCAGGTAGTCCGGCCTGCGTCCGTACCCTCCCCCCCTTTGATGCGCGTCCACCTAGCAGACTTTGTTGAAACATGGGCCTCCGCGCTCACCCGGGCCCCCCCGCAAGGGTCTCGTCTATCCGGTAGTGGGTATCGAGGAGGGGGGGGGGTCAGGTCGCTGTAGCCGGATCCGTCGGGCCGCGGGTGCACGGAAATTAGTCAAAACCCTCCGTACGGGGTTTTCCGGCGGCGCCGACCCGGAGGGTCGTCGTCGCCAGATCTTGTCGCTCCTTCCGTCGCGACAGGCCTCCTTGCCGCCCGAGCCTACCCCCCCCCCCCCCCTCGGGAGATGTATCTCGTCGGCGTGGCGGCTCGCTAGTGAGCGCCCTACCCTGGTGCTGCTCCCCAACTAGCTCGACGCCGGGTACGGACATTAGTTTAATTATCCAAAAAGCCCTCCGTACAGGGCTTTCCGGCGGCGGCTGATCCTGAGGATCGCCGCCGCCTCACATAGCCGCTCCTCCGCCTGCGACCTGCCACCGGCCTATGCCATGTCTTGCTTCCCCCCCCTGAGAAGTGTCGACCGGCACAGGGCTGGTAGGCGGCTAGCGAGCGCCCTTTCCTGGCGCGGCTTCCCGGCTGGCCACCACCGGCTCCAACACCCACCCCCCGCCGCAGATCCGGCCGTACCCTCCTCGCAATCAGACTCTCCTGAAATACAGGTCCCACCCCCTCGAGGAAGGGCTGTTCTTAGTAGTATCTGTACGCGAAAAAACATATCGGACGGGCCGAGCGGGAGATCTCGGTGCCGGTATTGCACAGAAATTATTTTTTCAAAAGCCCTCTGTACAAGGCTTTCCCGACAGCTGCTGATCCCGCGGATCGAGCTGTCGGCCCTCTTAGCCCCCTACCGTGCCAGGCCTGGCACGGCTACGGGGTTTCCAGCGCCCACCACGGGGAGGTGAGGGGATGCCGGCGGGCCTGCGAGCGCACCCCCCTCCGGGGCCGCCGCCGCTGCGCCGCCGGCGGGCGCCGATGCACACATAGTGAAGGGAGTGAGTCCAATGGGAAGAGGTCGACGACCTCGTCGGGGTCATGGTCGAAACCATCGTCGTAGCATGGATTGAAGCTGAGGATGGGGATAGCGGCGAGGCTGGCGACGTAGTCGGTCATGCGAACTAGGGGGACGCTCGAGGGTGGGGCGAGCATAATCATCCGAGGGGGGAAGTCGGGGGAATGAAGACATGTAGGCTGGGGAGCAGCCTCCGCGGCGTAAAGGAGGGGAGGAGGTGGCGTAGGTGCGGAGCGAAAACCACGGACGTCCTCATGAAAGACGACGTGCACCGAGGTGGTGATAAGGCGCGTCGTGGGGCTGTTGTTGTGGTAGCCCAGAGACTTTAGCGGATAGCCCACGAAGACACCACGGAACGATTTAAGATTCAGCTTGTTGCGTTGATTGTCAGGTATTTTCGAAAAGGCATCGAAACCAAAGACTATGAACGCTGATGCGTCAGGGACAACGCCGGTGCGGAGTGTGAGGGGAACACCACCGACACGTCCGACGGCGCGACTGAAAATGCGATTCTCGAGAAACGCGATTTTGCTGATAGCGCATGACCAAGTGGTCGAGGGAGCGGACATGGTGTGCATCATGGCGAACGCACGATCGCGAAGCGTGCGCCACGGGCTTTCTGCTTTGCCGAGCATGTGGTGTGCATAGGCGGTAGAGAACTGCGTGCCGAAATCGAGGGGGGCGCACATGCGTTGGGATTGTGATGACTCAAACAACGTGTCATAATCGAACTTGATGGTGGGCGTAAAGCACTCGAGGGGGCGATATGCTAGGCGCGTAAGAGTTCGATCTCAAAGAGGATGGCTTCGAGGGACGAGCAAGTTTCGTCTTTTGATTTGAGAATCCGCACCCATATGCCATGAGTGTGGTGGTCAATGGCGAGGAAGCAATAACGGAGACCATATGGGGAGGGTACATTAAAAGAGCCCCACATGTCACTCGACACCTGCAACAGTGGAGAAGTTGGTTTTGTGCAAGGGGTAATGTTGCGGGGAGCTGCATGGGCTTTGTGGCGGGGGCAAGAATCGCAAGCAATCGTGTCTACAAGGGATCCTATGGCGGGAACTAACATATGCGATGCCATTAGAGTGATGCGATTGAAGGCCATGCATGTGAAGATGGCCTAGACGCTTGTGCAAGAGCTGGGAATAACATGTTGGGAGGTGTCTACATGTAGGTAGAGGCCCCATAACATGTTGATTATTGTGCATGGTTTGCTAGGGAAGCAAGATAAACGTGTAGTTACAATGACCATGGGCTTGAAGTGGTGACAAAATGGAGTGGCAAGAGCGCGATGCGCTCGCTATAAAGAAAAGAAAGTAGCCAGTCTAACCGGAAGTTGAATGAATTATGATCACAAGAACAGGCAGTGGAAACCTCCAAGCAAAAGGAGCAAAAAGGAGTCTGACCGGTAGTGGTACCTACTGTACTGTGTACTAAGTACATCACTGAGATATCGGAACCTAATAAGTGCTTTGGAGCTACTTACAACAGGCATGCAGGTTGCATATATCCAACTAGCGACCAGTAGCGACACGCAAGAAATAGCGACCCGACACGTGTGTTGGCCTAAGGATTAAGGATCCTTACCAGGAGAACGGTGTAGGAGTGCAATAGTATTACCGGGGTGGCGATTGCCTGCAAAAGCCGGCAACACTGCAACAGTGCTTTCCGACTTTCCGCACCTTCCGCCGTGTTGGGTGTTTTGATAGCCTAGCTATGGAGCCCCAGCGAGCTCAGGGGCCGTCTGAGGCACCCGAGTGCAAACTACTATCTGGGTCAGCTGCTATATGCGCACAGGTTCGGCACTCGAACCACTGCAAATGAAATTAACTTCCAAGGTTTAGCTTCCCCGCTGCTTCAGTTTTTTTCCTGTTCAGTGTAAGAGGTTGGTGAAGTCCTTCGATTCCACAGGTCGTTCTACTCTTTATGGTGCTTGGATCTCTTTTCTATAAACGGTACGGGCTGCCCAGCAGTCGTAGTACGTATGCTGGTTCGAGACATCCATCCTAGCGACGAGGGCACTCGGAATCAGTTTATTTGTTCGAAGTATCGTCTTTCATAAATGTATATTTTGTTATTGACCTTGGGCTCTTGCTTGTTTCGACCACCTGCAGCCAAAAAGAAGAGCCCCGCAGGCCCGTCAACGTATTCTGCCTCGATGTCAGCAAACAGGCATTCTCTTCCGGGGCAGCGCATATTTGCGGGATGCTGATCGCCATAGTAGCCCACTTCAGCACTGCCGGCTTCAGCCCATCCGAGTGTGCGTGGTACTTCGTGGTATTTTCTCTCGATACGTCCCTGGGGGTTGCGCTGGCCATTACTTTCCATAAATTCATGCTGCGAGCATGCCGGCAGTGGGGTGAGTCTGGCAGGAAGCGGTCTGGTTTGGCGCTTGCTATAGCAGAGTGTGGCGAATACGGTGCGAAGTCTCCTCAAATCCACTTTAAGTCCTCACTCATCAGCTACGCAGAAGGAAACACTGGCTGCCTGCATCCCATGCTGTTTCATTACGCACTCCTATCCCTGTTCAATCTAACGTCACTGGCAACACCTGTTGATTTGCATGGCATGCAGGCTCGCCTGTTGAGCTCTGGCGGTGGGGGGCGCAGATGGGTGTGTGGGTTATTGCGACGATAGGCGCACGTCTGATCTGCGGAGCTCTGGTGCGCCTCCATTCGATTCGTGCGCCTCCTTTCCACAACGCTTTCCTTTCCCAACTAACAGCTATTGGCCCACAATGCATAGGTTTTGCTCACGGCGGGAGGGTTGAAGTACGTTGCACTGCTACTGGACATCATGTTCAAAGGCTATCCAACGTTACTCCTCTTCTTTGTCATGGTTGCATGCCCTCTGGGCATGAACCTCATTCAGGTGAGTGCACATCCCCAATGGGTCAGCTTACGAGCATTTCTTTGGGAGAAGTGCGTGATTGTAGTGGCTAATTTCGCCTTTTCATCATATGTTGGCTCCGCAGGCATGGATTCAAGATGCTTTTCTGAAGCACAGAGCCACTAGGGAAGGGGGGTGGTCAAGTCTTGACGGATACGACCGCATCTCTTAGCTGGAAAACCATTGGTGAAGCTACTTATTGCTTTGCTATGTCATCCCTTATTCCGTATCAGATTCTACAAACTCATTTGAATTGCGATCCGAGGAGATGTAACACCTGTAATGTAATTGGAATTCAAGATTACAGTCACCATCCCTTCGGGGATTGCTCTGTCTTTGCCACTTCCAGTATGACGGCTCCTGTGTTTCTACATGCACTGATGCACGGCTGGTGACAAAGTGGCAAAGCCATATAGCACGCAAATACAAGCGCCTTAAATTGGAGACTCTGTAGCAGGGCTTTGTAGAATGCTACCTATTGGTTTGTACCCGGATGTGTTAGGCATGGCATGGCACTACCCTTGTCCCATGGGACATCACAGCATTTCCACAGCCACACTACCTCCCACCGCGGAGGGCAAGGACTAGATGTAGGACGGAGCCGCCCTCGATGTTATAGTCCTTGGCCGTCTTCTCATCATTCATCTGTTTTCCGGCGAAGATAAGACGCTGCTGCACTGGAGGGATGCCTTCCTTCTCCTCCACCCGCTCCTTGATACGCATCACCGAATCACTGGGTTCAATGTCTATCTCGATCTCCTTGCCCGTCAGCGTTTTCACTTTGATCATCTGTTGCCATAACAAAGCAAAGCAGCCAGCACGTCAGACAGAGAGCACACTCGCCGCTGCGCACCACCAACTTGAGCGCCAGGCACAGCACCCATTTCCTATATTATCCCTTCCAAGCCTGTTAAAACCTGCACCCTTCATGGCGAGACACCCCCCCCCCCCCCCCCCCCCTTCATAATTCAGAATGCGCAACCAGAAAACGAACACGCCACAGGCCAGACAGACCGCGCATCCCCGATCAGAAAACACCACAGCCCAGCAGTAAGAACAGAATGCAGCACACTGCGCCAATTAAGCCAGGGCGCCACCCAACGCTGCTGCGCGGTTGTAGCGGACGCGCTGCTGCACGCGAGTCGCGGATTGGATTGGTGTCCAACTGCTCCGTTGTGCACCGGAAGCCGCCGATCTGGACACGGCGCTGAAGGAGGGAAAGCAGTGGGAAGCACGGTCCCCGGTACGGATATTCCTTACCATCTTGGCGAAGTTTGAGGAAGCAGAAGGTTAGAAAGGGTCTCCAACTATAGGTGCCTGTCAGCTTGCGCGGCTGTTTGCTGAGCTTGTAAGTGGGGTCGCTCGGCCACAGCGGCGTCAGTCGTAGTAATTGCGCTCTTTGTCCTCCACCATGTCCTTATAGTTGTACATGTACATTGTACAGGTACACTAGCGACGCCAGCCCTGTATCGAGCAGAGAGTACGGGATACTTCGTGGCGATAGTACGGTACGGGTACCCGTAAAGCGGTTGAAATCATTGATGTACCTACCAGGTATCTGTACCCGTAGCAGTAGGGGCCTACACGGTACGGCGGTGTTATTGTCCTAAAGAATACCCGTACCCGTATCCTAAAGAATACATGTGACCGTACCCGTATACTTTTAACATCATATGATGATGATGAGACAAGCGAGGTACGTAATTATGATTCAATTGCGTACGAGTGTATTTCCCACAGCCCGTCGTCTTGCCCGCATTCATGCCATGCCTGAACGTTTTCTCCATCATTGTCCTGCATGCGGCGGGGATGTTATTGAATCTATAGAACATATTTTGCTTGAATGCCCACGTTGGGAATGCTACCGTCATAATTTTGGGGCGCTAGCCCCAGATTTTAATGGTTTTGTGCGTCGTTTCGCTACACCCCCGAAGATATAAATGCCTTACTTTTAGGCGGTGTCCCCCCTTCCCTCCATGGCGCCACCCATTTTACAGGGAATGGGAGGTTTTTCCAGTTATGGCGCCAAGCCCTCCCTCATATTGCTTTCTTTGTAGTTCATGTATCGCACTCCCGAAATGTTTTGCTCCGTGAGATGGGCCTTGGTCCTTCTCGCATTTCTCGAATGGGTCGACGCCCGGACGGGTAGGGCAGACCTTTCTTGGTCAGTGCCGGGAATGCATTCATGTTTGTTTGCATGTCACTGGAAGGTTTTAGTTGGTGAAACTCCAACACTCGCCTCGTGTGGGGTTAGCGCAGTACGGTACGGTTCTCGTACAATGGTACTTAATGCACTCACACGAGCGTCGCCTACCTGGGAGCATGATCGATGATGAGTTGAGGTTTGTTTCGAACTTCTGCTCTCAGTCATGCTTGCAAAACGCAGCCTGTAGAGGGTGCCGGTGCGGGTTCCCTGCCAGTCCCATATCCCGGGGGCGCAAAAAAAAAAAAAAAAAAAAAAAACGAGGTGCGTAGTACCTACCTGTACCGTAAAGAAAGGGCGGAAGAAAGGTACCTGCAACCAAGGCAGCAACTGCAGCTACAGGTACCCGTACTTAGAAACTAGGCTTAACAATAATTACAGATTATACCGCCCATATATCGCTAATTTGTTCCGTTGTCGGTCTGATGCTCCCGGTTTTATTTTCGCCGACGGCACGACAGACTGGGACATCGCCACTTCAGGTGCTTGAACCAGCCACATGGAGCCACAAATTCCAAACAGTAAGTGTTAAACCAATCATCTGTGGGCAGCGAGGGTATCGAGCTGCGCGACACTACTACTGGGCAGGCTACTAGGCAGGTACGCCACTAGGCAGGCCCGAGTATTAGTAAGCGCTGATACTCTCCGTCGAAACGGGTTCAGTCGAGAAATTTTATTGCGAGCAGAGCAGTTTTCTTAAAACCCAGAACCGCAACGGCAGGGGTCCATCTATCGGCCGTCCCAAACGCAAACGACATGGACAACGACCGCCCGCCGCTCCCTCCCAGCCTCACAGGGCGAAGGATTCCGCCCCCGCCACGGAATCTGAGTGCTGAAGATCGTTTGTTTGAGCGGGCGAGGTCTAACTCGCAACGGGAGAGGGCCGCGGCCCAATCCGAGGAAGAGCACGATGAAGAGGCTGCCCACCAGCACCGGGTTGAGCGGGCGAGGTTGGGCTCAGGTGCGAGTGATACCTCCTGTGTTCGAGTTTTGAGTTTCAGTTCGGAGCAGTGATTGTTGCTTTGTGTTTAGCGTGGCGTCTACTTTTGGTATAGCCCTGAGCTTGTGTGGTGCTGCATTTTGTAGCGCAACTGGACAGGGAGCGCCTGAGGAGGCAAAGGGAGCTGCAGCGGGCACAGGAAGCAGGTAGTGTGAACAGTTATCCCCACTGTGAGTAGCATACAAGACTGCTTGATGATAGGCACATGTAATGGATGATGGCTGACTTACATCTGGACAAAACTCCATCGCCAGGTGTGCGTCGAAGGAGGGCGTCAGAGGAAAGGCAGAACGAGTTGGTGGAGAGGATGGCGCGTATCAATCAAAGCTCACGGGATGAGGAGGAAGGAACCCAGGACGAAAGCCCCAGCGCGTCAGGAAGAAACAGAAGCTCCGGTTTTAGCAACAGGTATTCTGTTTCCGGAGCTCCAGGTGAGCTGATTGGGGGAGCATCCAGGTAGGCACTCCAAGCGCAAGCTCCTTCAGAACAGACAATGCGTATCATTTAAATGGCTATATGCTTGAAGTCCATGCATGATGCCATGGCTTTCAACTAAGCAGATATGTGTGCGCGGGTGTGTGTGGTGTGTGTGTGTGTGTGTGTGTGTGTGTGTGTGTGTGTGTGTGTGTGTGTGTGTGTGTGTGTGTGTGTGTGTGTGTGTGTGTGTGTGTGTGCTCCTACCCCAGAAGCAGAGGCAGTGGTAGCGGGAGGAATAGCGGCAGGATTCAGCGTGGGAGTGACATTGATGATGCGATTTCACATGGGGTCAGTCTGCATCCGTTACCAGACCGCAGCACATTGCCATTTGATGCTTCCGAATGCGGGGGTTCATGTATGAAGACGTTTTACACCGCTCAGGTGCATCCGTTGTGTGAGGTTGCAGATGGATGAACACTTTGACCTGCATGGAGAGGAAGAGGGCGAGGCATTAGGCAGGGGGCGTGCGATGCCTCTGGGCGGCTTATTTGGCGCCCTAATGGGTGGCCAAGGTGACCCGATGATGGGAGGCGGAGGCTTGGGTGGAATTATGATGGGCGAAGGTTCTCCTGATGCGTTGCTCGCCATGCTGTTGAGAAGCCGGGTACGTTCTGGAGTAGGAAGAACAAATTCACATAAGACGCGATGGTCAGCGTTCTGCTTACAAAACGTTTGCCATCTGCTCCAAACTTTGCAGGATAATTTTCTGGATCAGGCTGAGGAGATGCAAATGGCAATGGCCATGTCCTTGTCGCTGCAGGACCAGGGAGGGGGTTCAGAAGGAGCTGACGGGGTGTGTATGTAGACAATACGTATTCACTGCTTTACAATCGAGTGTTTTTGCTACGTGTGACTTCGCTTTCCCCATCGCTCTGATAAACTCATGTGGTGTCAAACTTGCGTCATAGGATCCGCTGTCGTATGAGAACCTGGTTGATCTAGAAGACGTGCGCGTCACCGTCCCGCCCGCTGTGGTAAAGAATTTCCCTGTGACGCATTATAATGCGTCTGCTGCTCATGACGATGCGGAGGCCAAGTGCGCAATTTGCCAAGTAGAGTATGCAGACGGGGAGGAGTTGATGAAATTGCCATGCCAGCACAGCTTTCACTCCGAATGTGCTTCTGAATGGTACCATCCCCAACGCTCTAACCCATTTAAAAACGACGGTCACGCACGAACACACGCGCGCGCGCGCACACACACACACATACACACACACACACACACACACACACACACACACACACACACACACACACACACACACACAGCGTGCGCAAACACACACGTACACACACTAAGCGCGCAGGCCAACACGTCAACACATGCAAAACACAAGATCATACACGCATGGCGAAATTACTCGCAAGTGCAGAAACGTGCATACTCAGGTCATGTAAGCAGCTCCCCCCCCCCCCCCCCGCGCTAGCACACACACGCTCACATCCTGAAACACACACGCACACAAAAGTCACACACACTCACACACACACACACACACACAAGCGCGCTATAACACATGTGAGTGTGTGTATGTGTGTGTGTGTGTGTGTGTACGCGCGCGTCACATTTCTGCAAAAATGGCTGGGTGTTTCTTCATTCTGATTCGCCGTATTTCACGTATGCACTCTAGCTATATGTCACATGTTCCAGCAGCTATGTGATATTTCCATTAACTTCTGATATGACTGAACTATAGGCTTTAACGTCCGTCTGTTGGTGCATTGGCCAGGCTGACGAGCTACAGCAAAAATTGCCCAATGTGCAAGACAGCGGCATGGGAAATGCCGTAGAACTGGGCTCCATTTCCATTCCGTTCTGCTGGTCCATTCCATTCCGTTGTGCTGGTTCAAAACTAAGGACATCGCTCGATTATGCAAGTAGCATAACAGGGAAGACCATGAGGCTGGCGCTTGGATTGTTCAAAGGTAACTGAATGTAGTCATTGAAAAAATTAGCACGTCTTGCTGCATATCATGCGGCGTTGGTAGACGATGTAATATGACGATACTGGTAGTGTCGATGTTGAGTTTGAGCGTGCTTTTTGGGGGTCTCGCTTGAGTTTGCTTCAGTTCTTGACCAATGAGCAGGCACTTCAACGACACTGTGAAAGGGTGCAAAACAAAGAATGCGCATATTCTTTTTTTTGGCTATGGAACACAATAATGGTTATGGTTTGAGCAAACGTCAACCTTGGCGGTGTGACCCTGTCGAGATGTTCACCTTTTCAACTTTGTTCCTTCAGGTGCCCGTTCATGTAACCTTTTACAGTAATTGGCCGCTGAAAATTCCGTTGATCCACGAGACTCACAGCGAAATAGGCGCTTAAAAATTCTGCAGCCATCTGAACTGATCGACCAAGTCGGAATTCCGTCGTCCTATCGATTACTAAGAGCCACAGCGATTACACGGTCCTTTTGGGAACGTAAGGGACGGAGCTGCTCTTGGTTGCGTTCCTTCGCGCCTCTCTGCTCTCGGGAACGGCTTGTGGCGTCTTACTACTCGCGTATCGTCACAGCATCCCATTTATCCGAAGTGTGGCCGATTGATTTTCCTTCACTAATTTTAACTCTCGTGAATAACATTGCTTATTTGCACTATCAATTACTGATCGACGACCTGCTGCGTAGATTTGCAACAATGAAAATTTAGGAAATTGAGTTTTAGGGATCCAAATGTGCTATAACAATAACTAGATAGTTTTTGAGAATGGGATCGGGATCTGCTGTGTATGCGCAAGGATTTAATAAATTGTATACTTGTTTAACAGGTATCAGTATTTCAACAAGACTTTGCAGCACATGGAAATGCACAAAGCTACCAACTTACTTACTGGTACTGAATCGCTAGATAAAGGACAGCGGTGGGAAAACGTTGATAAAATTACTTTCGCCCACTTTGATGATAATTGATTGCTCGCGAGTAGTTACATTTCCAGTTTTCCACCGTTGCGTGAGGGCTTTTCGTTTTTTCGTGCTTTCTTTGCTAGGTATGTGCCCCGTCCAATCGCCGTGTTCTTGATTTGGTGACCCTCGTCCCACCTTCTCCCTCTGTTTTCCCCTCTTCTTGCTGTCATTATGTCCATTCTTTTTCCTGTGTCATACCAGTAAATGTAAAACTAAGCGTGAAAGGAATGAAATCGAATGAAACATGGGAAGAAAAGGAAAGAGTCACAAAAGTCACCCACGGCAGCTTCGACGCAGTAATATCGTTACAAGTGCCACGATCTCATAAAAAAATGCGGCGTAATAAATGTGGGTATCTCCCCGCGAGGTTCTGAAAGGATCGTGTGTGCTTAACACACACCCTACTATATTAATTTGCTAAAATGTGTGTGTGTGTGTGTGTGTGTGTGTGTGTGTGTGTCTGTCTGTGTCTGTCTGTCTGTCTGTCTGTCTGCCGGTGTCTCCCCTTATCATCAGCTCGATTGGATTCGGTACTGCAAATGTGGTATTTTTTAGTTGGAAAAATGATCGACTTGGTGTATCTTAGTTTGTGCACAATGTGGTGCTTCTTTTTGCCGTGCTTTGGATTCCGTGATCCTCTTGTTATTCTTGCCCTTTTGTTTCCCCTCCCATTTTCCATGTCCGTGCTCATCTTGTTCTTCTTGTAACCATATCCCTCTCACATCGCGCACCGACTATAGGTATTGTACGTCGCTCGTCGCTATGGGTAATAGTTGTATACATACATTTCGGTACAAAATTTGAATTTATGCTATGCTTATGGACCACATCCCCCGGTGCCCGTGCTCTTCGTATGTCATTCAGCTCCACGACCGGATTGTCCACGTGCTTGAAGAGTTAATGCTTGAAGCGGGGGCTACTAAGGGGCGGGACTTGCAATTGAAGGTCCGCCGTATTCGGTCGGGAGCTTCTCGAGATCGTCATGGGGGCGTGGTTTGGTTTGACTTCATGGCTCCACACTGTCATCTTGTTGTTGATGTGACGGTTACAAGTGCACGCACGAGCACCGATGTTCCACGTATCGGTGCTCGTCTCCCACTCCCGGGCAGTCTTGCATTGGGAGCTCAACATGGCAAACTTGATGCGGACCTCCGCACTAATGCTTTGCTTGGAACGCCTTCGGTTCAATCGATCCATGACTACTATCCCTTCGCTTCGGAGGATGGGGGCCGATTGGCGCCTATGGCTGCTGAGTTGGTTGATCGATTGGCTATTTTGGTGGGAGTTCGTCGCTTCCATGCATGGGTGATGCTGACGCTCGCTCTTTGCGCTCTAATAAGGTGTGTCCGTATGCAACATTTCGTTTGTTGAACTACTTCTGTTTCTTTTCGGCGTTTTTGGGGGGGATGTGCGACGTGAATGCATGCAACGTCTTTCTGCTGCTCTTCACGGTACTCTGGGTTCCTATCTCCGCGACGCTTTGCAGGAGGGCAGTGCTGACGCTGTGGCATGCCTTCCTGTTCCTCGAGCTTAGGTTTTTTCCTCTTTCCTTCTTTTTGCTTAATGGCCTCCACTGCTTTTTCTTGTAAGAATTTACTGGTAATTTATCAAATTTGAAACTGCTCGTATTCCCGTAGCCAGCAGGAGTCAGCATCCGCGCGATCGCCGTAAATGCCTATCCAAATTGAAAGTAGTACTTAATGAAGATGCTCGTATATTTTGCGAAACACGCCCAAAGCGTTTGACCTGTCTGGTAACAATCGGATTCCAAAGTACTGATGCGACCTGCGCATTGGCGGCAGACAGCAGTCGCGCCTTGTTGGACGAGATCATCAGGCCTTGCTGTCCGGGGCGGAGGGCCATCAACATACGGAGCAGCAGCGGGCCGTTGCGTCACACCCAGGCTACAAAGCGTTTCAGCCTATTTTCGTCGTGGTAAGTAGCTGCTACAAGCTAGAAAATCGGGAATAATCCATGCGACTTGGCACGGTTTTTAAACAGCTGAGGCCTACTGCGGGCTAGTACAGCTATATTCTTTGACTACTCTGGCAAGAGGGGAAGAGAGGGGTGTGTGGCTACTGCGCTTGTGCGTCTCTACGTTGTGCTACAAGCTTTACAATCCCACAACGAGAGGGTATGCTTGTATCAGGAACCGCTGCTGTTGGGGTAGTAGCGCTAGGCTGCGTAACAGCAAAAGTTGTGCTCTCCGCAGAACCGATACAGTTTCTCCTTCGAGATCTGTGCAGTTGTCCGCTGTCGATATTATTTACTCCTATCCCTCGACATTTGCGCAAATCTGTCCCGTCCGAGCACCTCGAGGCGCATACGCATCGCAGATTCCTCTAATACATGACATACAATTCCTCGGGTCCTATTTATATATTAGACTCAAAACCTGGTTGTTGGAAGGTGCTATGATCCCACTACCAAGGGCCATCCTCCGCTGTCACTGTGTCGCCGCGCTTAATGATTATGTCCCCGCGCTTTTATCTTCTTTAAAAGTTTGTGACTGCCCTGCTCTCTACTGTAGCTTAACTAGCCATGCAGAAACGAAGTGCAAGGCAATAGCATACCCGATATGCATGTCCGTGTCGTAGATCTTACGTGCATCCTCTGGACCCTCCTGCAGCGGCAGATGTCGACTTCGGCACGTCCGCCAGCCGCCGACCCAGACAACCGCTCATAGAGCTGATTTCGGCTGCTAAATTTCACTCTCAAAGACTGTCCACATATATATTCTCTCCAACGGAGCTGCGGTTGTGTCGTGCTGAGTAATTCCCATTTACTGTTTCGTTTGTTGCACAGGGCCTCAGCCCCGCTGTAGCAGCTCGTCAATATGGGTGGCTTTCGGGTTATCAACCTTGTGCGGCCCTTTCTGGCTATCTTGCCAGAGGTGCAGAGCCCTGACCGAAGGGTTCCCTTCCGTGAGAAGGCTCTGTACACCGCCGTGGCGCTGTTCATCTTCCTAGTATGCAGCCAGCTGCCGCTTTATGGAATTGAAACGGCTGCCGCCTCTGACCCCTTTTACTGGGCGCGCGTCATTATGGCGTCCAACCGAGGAACGCTGATGGAGCTGGGTATCAGCCCAATCATGACCTCCGGCCTGGTGGTCCAGCTGCTGGTCGGCTCGAAGATCATCGAGCTGGACACTTCCCTCAAGCGGGACCGCGAGCTTCTGTAAGTGCTTTGTCAAACCTATAATCATCCGCCCATCGCATTTGACAGTTCGTCACCATTTGTAGCAGGCGGTGCAAAAGTGAGAGTTTGTATTCACGAGGTGCCTTGTATGTCCTGACTGGTGGAATGGTTATCATCAGGTCTGGGGCTCAAAAGCTGTTGGGTGTAATCATCACTCTTGGCGAAGCTGTGGCCTATGTTGTGTCGGGAATGTACGGTGACATCCGTGAGCTGGGTTCCGGTAATGCCATCCTGCTGGTCACCCAGCTGGTTATGGGAGGCATCATTGTGATCTGTCTGGATGAGCTGCTGGAAAAGGGGTATGGCATTGGTAGCGGTATTTCCCTCTTCATTGCTACCAACGTGTGCGAGAGTATCATCTGGAAGGCGTTCAGCCCCTACACCATCGCTTCCGCCCGGGGCACAGAGTTTGAGGGCTCCGTTATAGCTCTCTTTCATTTGCTTTTCACCCGCCGAGACAAGGTTGCCGCGCTGAAGGAGGCTTTCTACCGGACAAACTTGCCCAACGTGATGAACCTCATGGCCACTATCGTCATCTTCA
This sequence comes from Tetraselmis chui, assembly GCA_026401115.1. NCBI lineage: Eukaryota > Viridiplantae > Chlorophyta > Chlorodendrophyceae > Chlorodendrales > Chlorodendraceae > Tetraselmis > Tetraselmis chui. The sequence goes on from JAPMLY010000637.1 coordinate 157,953, forward strand.
TGGTCGTAATATACTTTCAGGGCTTCCGTGTGGATCTGCCAGTGGGCTCCAAGAAGCAGCGCGGTCAGTCCCAGTCTTACCCCATCAAGCTGTTCTACACCTCCAACATGCCCATTATCCTTCAGTCCGCTCTGGTGTCCAACCTCTACTTCATCTCCCAGCTGTTATTCAAGCACTACGGCTCCAACAAGCTGGTTCAGCTGCTGGGTACCTGGCACCAGATGAACCAGGGAGGCCAAATGGTCCCTGTGGGCGGCTTGGTCTACTACATGTCTCCCCCTGGCTCCATCACCGAGGCCATCACCCACCCCCTGCACTCCGTGTTTTACATTGCGTTCATGCTCTCCGCATGCGCGCTGTTCTCAAAAGTATGGATTGAGGTGTCTGGCTCCTCTGCCCATGATGTTGCCAAGCAGCTGAAGGAGCAGGAGATGTTCCTGAGGGTGAGTGCCCAGTGTATTGTGTTATTGTCGTTCGAGTAGGTCATAATTGGACAGCTCTCATTTCATTGCATCGCACATTTCACAGGGCCACCGTGACAACACCCAGTCCCTAAAGAAGGAGCTGAACCGCTACATCCCCACTGCGGCTGCTTTCGGCGGAATGTGCATTGGCGCTCTCACCATCGTGGCTGACTTCCTCGGCGCTATCGGCTCTGGCACTGGTATCCTGATGGCTGTGACCATCATCTACCAATACTTTGAGACCTACGAGAAGGAGAAGGCCCAGGGTCAGACTCTGTTCTAGGCTCATGCGCCGCGTGCTGTCTCAGAGTGGTGATTCTGGGCTTCGGGCTGGTGGGGTTTGAGCAGGAATGCACATTGCCTCGGGGTAGGCAAGAACAGGTGCATGCGCAACCATTCTCAGAAACAGGGTTCTCGTTACGGCGGAGGGCGCAGGGTCAGCCTCTCCCGATTATGAGTGTTGCAAGCGCTCAATCCGATACTTTTTGTTGATGGTAGATTTAAGATTTTCACTCTGCATCCGCTGATCACTCCAAATTTCCTGGACCGACCCTACTCTACGGTTGCACTCATCACATTGCTGTTCGTAAGATTCCTGGATATCATACGAGGCGACGAAGTATCCGTAGATGTTTGGGGGCTCGTTGACGGGTGGCCTGGTGGGGAACAGGGAGGCATGCGCTTTAATTGGATGTCTCGTTTCTTTCAACGCACTCGCGCGAAGAATTAGGGATAATGATGGGCTTTCGTCTATAAGAAAGCAGCGACCCGTCTTGTGCAATTGTCATAGATTATTTTGCCAACATGCCCTCAGTTGGGCAGAGCCAATACTGCATTCTATCAGCGCTCGTTACCAGATATCTATGACTTGCGCTGCCTCTCACCACCACCGATTTCTCCGGAAGCGTGCGGAGGGGGGTAACTTACCACTGGCTGAATTTTCAGAAATTTCGGCACCCTATGTCCCTTACCCCATCAAATTCCTCTCTTCGCGGCCAAATTATCCTCCCGAAAGGATTACTTTTAGTCTGTCCTGACGTGTTGGACAGTCGAGAGCCTTGTTCAGCACAATTGAGGTCGGTACACCATTTTCACTGTTCCCCGGGGGCAGCTGGTACTAACTCGCTACATGACTCTGTATTTCTCTGTGGGGGACTATCTTGTAAATCACCGGGTTAAGTCAGAGCGATTCCTTCATCTCAACATCGGGGAATAGACGACATAAGTATGGCATCACAGGATTGGTGTTTTGATATGCACATGTATGAGCAGTCTCTCGTTTGGTGGTATGCTTAGTGCTCGGTAGCAGCAGTGGCTTGCGCTCATTAAAAGAATAGGTGGTACAGAGGACAGAGCCATCACCTCAACCTAACGCAACTACTTAGCCGAGGTTCCATAATTGTACCCAAATAAATATGTACCGGCCGCAGCAAGCCAACATAGAAGCGTGACAGGATAACTCGGCTGCTCTGTCCATTTACAACCTCAGTCCGTAGAGTTCTAGGCGAGATGATTTGCTCATTTTCTTATTGAGACTGACGGACGGGGTAGCTTAGAGGATGTTGGGATTCTCAATAGCATCAATCATCTGCTTATCGAGGTCGTGGAAGTAGGGATGGTTGAGGGCCTCTTTCGCAGAGATGCGCTTGGAGTTGTCGTACTCAAGCATCTGCTTCAGTATGTCAATGCCAGCAAGCTCCAAATCAGGGAAGACGCGGGTTAGGTCCTGCGGCTTCCACTGAGGGAAGTCGTGCCAGTCACGGAACCTCTCCACGCCAGGCCACGTCTGCTCATTTGGTGTGCCCAGAGTCTTGAAGATGTGTAATAACTGCTGAAACTCAGAGTCGCCAGGAAACAGAGGTGTTTTCCTGACCATCTCAGCCATGATGCAGCCCACACTCCACATGTCGACGGGGGTGGAGTAGTGGGTGCCCCCGAGCAGAACCTCAGGAGAGCGGTACCAGAGTGTAACGATTTCGTGAGTGTAACTCTTGATGGGAATGCTGAAGGCGCGCGCAAGGCCCAAGTCAGCAATCTTCAGTACTGGGCAGTCTTTGTTGGAGTCGTCGACCAGCAAGTTCTGGGGCTTCAAGTCACGATGCATCACGCCATGCTTGTGGCAGTGGGCAGTGCCCTTAATCAGCTGATACACAAAGCTCTGCGAAGGGGAAAGCAATTCGAAAAATTTGAATAACGCATATTTTCGAAATGAGCTTTGGACGGCTGTCAACCACTCTTATCACGGCAGTGAAAAGTACCTTCACAATGTGACGAGGGAGAGGGTTAGACGGCCCTTTCCCGTTACGGTCCATGTACTTCTTAAGGTCCGTGCTGAGATACTCGAAAACCTGCGGATACAGAGGACGGGCACATTAAGCCACACACGCAAAGCTGTGCGGAAGGCGGCTGCAGTCGTCAGCCGCGCAAATTATCAGAAATAAAGTGACGGCGCACCAGGTAAAGGATAGGACGGCCATTCTCCTCGACGTGCTCAACGGAGAGAAGCCTAAAGCACACACAAACGTAAATGTCAACACGGTTTTTTGGCCAGGGTATTGCACTCCAAAGTTTATATTGAGGTGCTGGTATGTTCAGGGCAATAATCGGGCGCTACACGAAAGGCCCGCAGACTTACTTCACGACGTGGTTGCTCTCGTTTAGCATCTGCAGCACAGAAACCTCTCGGAGCGCAGTGCTTGGTACACCTTCCTCTTCCATCTGTGTAAACGAGCCACCAGTGGCATCAGTGCCATGGGCTACTGAAATTATGGCTGTCGACTACAAGCTTTTTTCTGGCGCCGGGGACCACAGTGACGTTTCGACAGTCAACGCAGGTCAATATCAAAGCTTTTTGAGATCCCTCCGAAGGGGCTTCCCGCCCTCTGAATACGGCCGTCAAGTTTTCTCACAGTTATCTCAAGATACTTGAGAAGAGGCACTGTCATATTATTTCGATGTGTGAGGCAGGGTAGCTAGGAAAAATAGTGTGTCATGGCGCCCGCGCTGACGAAGGCAGTCCGGCGTCTGCCTGCGTACCTCTAGGCGTGTTTTCTTGAGCGCGACAATCTGGCCGGTCGTCTTATTACGCGCCTTGTACACTTTCCCATATGTGCCCTCTCCGATCTTCTCCAACTTCTCGTACTCATCCATGATAGAAACGGGGAGGCTATGCAAACGACTTTCTGATCGCAGTCTTTGGGAGGTCTACCGGACCCTGTGGGCGAGAACGATACTGGTTCACAAATGTTTGAACGGGCTGTGAGGTTGCCTTGGCTCCTCCAAGGCAAGTGCTTGGGGCGCGGTAGGGTGTGACTTGAACGACCAGGCGACTCCCGCGAACCCACCAGTAATAGCAAAAAGTACTAAAAATAACCACAAATTTGCAGTACATTACATGTACACGACTACACGACTACACGGTACGGTAGTAGTAGTGATGCGCCCTGCTGACCAGTCATCCAAGACGCATCGTCATCGCAGCATGCGCATCATTTACAAGGTAGTGGGGGCTCAATTTGTCAACAGTGTAGATATTTTACAAGAATTGGCTGACAGAGCCAAATGGGCATGCAAAACGCATAATCGAGGGAATCAGGGAGGGTGGGATTAGCGTGAACTGTGCTCGCGCAAAAGGCAGAAGCTGGCCTACCGCTGTGTGCGGTGCCTCATATATAGGGGGTGTATTTCACTAAGGCAACGCTTGTGGAACTTGCATGGTATGGACGGTTAGACATACGAAGCGGCATGGAAATGCATGTTAATCTAGCCCCCGTGTAATTTGAACCTTTGTATTTTGATACTATAACCATTTACAAAGCAGTGGGGGGGCTCCATTTCCCATCTTGTCGCCGTCTAGCGTGTAGTTCCCGGGTGGCTGCTCCAAGGTATTAGACAGCCGAAGAAGTACCAATCCGTTGTCGTGGCTATGACAATGGGGTCGATGGATGAAAGATGTTTCACTGCTGTACTTGGGCAGTAGATGTTGTAAATGAACAAAGGAATTGTTAAAAGGTTCTGTCACCTCCCTCTACTGCACTGGGCTTAAATAGGTTTCAGCCCAGACTGGTTACGCCTGCAAGCTATGCTTACGTGTCAGGCGTTAGTGCTGTTCAACCGTCGTCATCTGCCTCGAGACGCGGCCTGCCTAGCATTGGGTTTCACGACGCGGCTCCTTCTGCATTGGAGAGCTCGTTCTGGCGCGTCATCTGGCTAGTTAGATTAATTATGCATATCTGTACGTACCGGGAGGTACTGGTCGTACTGTAGCATCAGCACCATTACAATATTGCAGTAGCGACGTACCCACGAGTATACGTCCGTCCTGTGGAAAAGCACGAATTGGAATTCGTAACGAGTACCTGTACAATGTCCTGCAATGTACTGTTGCAGGACTGTACTCGTCACACTCGTACCCTCCCCCTCTTGACAGATCAATGAGGTCGCCGCGAGGCAGACCTCCGTGGTTCTTGGCTCCTTTACTGAAGCAATTACTGGGACTCAGGAATGCGCGCTGGGTGAGCGTGCATAAAATCAATGTACGCCTGAGTCTTGGCGAACTTGCGCCATTGGGGCGTCTCCAAGAATTCTTGTAACGCAACTGTTCGATGCACCTCGTTCAATCGGTGCCAGACAGGTGGAATGTCGTCATCACTGAAATGCGTCATGAAGAGCAAATATTTGCCTCGTCGCCCAGGTAGCGACTTGATGCACACAGCAGAGATGTGTGAGATGTCAAACTCCTCGTCGTCTCCTTCAGGGACAGTCACCGGGACAGCTGGCCGTAGCAGAGCGGTAGAGCAGGGTCTTAAGTTGTTAACGTGGAACACAGGATGTAAGCGTACTGTCGCTGGAAGTTTTAATCTGTAACTGTGTTTCCCAATCTGCTCCTCCACTGAAAAAGGGCCAAGCTGTCTGTCTCTGAGTTTCCTGTTCGGCTGTCCTCGCAGAAAAAGATTTGCTGTGACGACTGACACCTTGTCTCCCTTAGCGAAGTGTGGCGCTGTAGACGGTTCTGTGCGCGCTTGCATCTCGTTCTTGTGTAGTTGTAACACTGAGCGTACCAAGCTGTGTACTTCCTGTAACAATCTCAACCGTTCTGTTGCGTCTTGCGAAAAAGGAATCGATGGTCGCATGCTGAAGAGCAGGTCAGGAGGCTCCTCAGGAGAAAAACCAAAGTTAGCCTCGAACGGCGTGTGCTCAATTCCAAGTGCACGCGAAGCGTTGTACGCAAACTCCACTTGCGGTAAAAGTGTCGACCAGTCAGAGCCATCATAGCAACAGAAGCAACGAAGAAGCTGCTGAAACGTGCTGTTCACGCGCTCTGTCAGTCCGTCTGTTTCTGGGTGTCGGCTGGTAGACATGTTTAGTCGCGTTCCAAGGCGTCTCCACAATGTCTGCCAGAAGGCGCTGACAAATTTCGGGTCGCGGTCACTGATCAGCACTCGGGGCAGTCCATGTAAACGGTAGACTCCCTGTAAAAACAAAGTTGCAGTTTCTTCGGCAGTAATCGACTCTGTGCATGGCAGAAAATGGGCCATTCGAGTTAGATGGTCTACTACAATCAGCACACTGTTAAAGCCGTTGCTCTCAGGCAAGTGTGTCAGGTAGTCAAGACCAACTGTGTGCCACGGTCTGGGTGGAACAGGTAACGGGTAAAGAGTCGCGGCCATCTGAGGTCGAATCTTCGCTCGTCGGCACACGACGCAGCGTTCACAAAAATCTTTCACATCTTGGCGGATTCGTTTCCACCAGAATCTGTCGAGTGCTTTAGCAAGAGTGCTAGCAACTCCTCTGTGACCGGCTGACGAACTTTCGTGCAGCTCTGCGATCAATTTCAGTCGGAGCTCAGAGTTCTGTGGAATACAGAGGCGATTGAGACGCCAAAAGTACCCGTCTCTGGCTTCTATCCGGCTGTCTCTTGTCCACTCACCATCGTCCCCATAAAACGAATCTCGTGAGAACCCCTCGCGAATGAGATCAGCGAACTCAGGGCTCAGCTGCAACGCGTCAACAGTCAGTGAATTTAACTGTGCGTCTTCAAACAGCAGCTGGGACTTCCGTCGTAATTCTCGATCTGACGGAACCTCGCCATCCCAAAATAAGGGTACTGTGGCCTGAGGTACGAAGTCTGGTCGCCGGCTTAACGGGTCAGCTTCGTTCAGAGCTCCCTTGCGATATGCAAGTGTCATCGAGCCCACAAACGGTTGCAAATCCCGCAGGTATCTTGCTTGCCGCTTGTTCAGCCTGTTGTTCGGTTGCCTGAGCAGGTGCCGCAGTGTGTCGTGGTCTGTTACGACAAGGAACTTAGAACAGCCTTCAAGATAGCACCTCCAATGCTTGACAGCTTCGCATACGGCCAAAGCTTCTAAGTCGTACGCAGAGTAAGTGTTACCACGCTCAGCTGGATTCAGCTTACGCGCCCAGTAAGAGACTGGTTGAAGACCGCCTCCTTGGTCTTGCAACAGGACTGCTGCAATCCCCACTGTGGAAGCATCTGTAGCTACGGTGAACGTCGCGTCCGAGCCGACCTCCGGAAGGATCAGGCATGGCGCGGAAATGAGCCGTAACTTGAGAGTCTCGAAGGCTTCCAAACAGGCAGGCGTCAGCGTAACCTTCTGTGGCTGGGACTTCCGCAGTAAGTCCGTCAATGGAGCCGTAAGGTCGCTAAAATGGTGTATGAATCTCGCATAGAAGTTGCAGAACTGTACGAAACTGCGAACCTCCTTCTGCGTCTTGGGCACTGGCCAGTCTGCAACGGCCTCGACTTTCTTTGTGGAAACCGAAATTTTTCCGGCTGACACAGTGTAGCCCAGATACTCCATTTCTTGCAATCCGAAGAAGCATTTCTTAAGGCGCAATTTCAGCCCTTCCTCCTTGAATCGCTGTAGCACTAGACGCAGGTGCTCCAGGTGCTCTTCCAGAGTTCGACTGTAGATACAGACGTCATCCAGGTAGACTGTCACGAACTTATGTAAAAAGTCGCGAAGTATGTCGTTCATCATCCTCTGAAATGTAGCTGGTGCATTACACAGGCCAAACGGCATGGCGACCCATTCCATTAAGCCATCAGGGGTCTGAAAAGCCGTCTTGTGAACGTCCTGATCACGCACTCGAACTTGCCAGAATCCAGAAGCGAGGTCGAGGTGTGTGTAAAAGTTCGCGTCCTTAAGTTCGTCCAGTGTGTCGTCCACACGCGGTAGCGGGTAAGCATCTTTACGCGTAACCTCGTTAAGACCGCGGTAGTCAATGCAAAGACGTAGCGAGCCATCAGCTTTTCGCACAAAAAGAATTGGCGAGCCGAATTCACTGTAGCTGGGGCGTATCAACCCAGCTTCCACTGCGTCTTTAAGCTGTCGATTAAGCTCAGCGCGCTCTGCGGGTGACAATCTGTTCAGACGTTGACGTCGCATCGGGCCAATTGTTTCAATGGGATGATCCCACTGTCGGCTTACAGGTGGAGAGTCGACAGGTCGCAGTAACTCCGGGAAGTCATCAAAGAGTAAAGACCGGAAGTTATCACGTTGTTCTGCTGTTAGTTCCTCTCCAGTGTGAAAGTCTGTCGTTTGTTCAGCGACTGACGTAAGTTCAATGACGTAAAAATCAGCATGACGTCCTCTGCTGCGGCGCGTCTTGCGCATGAGCTTCTGAACTTTCGTAGACGACAGGAGTAGACACTCAGGGCGTCGTTCCTCGAGTGTAGTCTCCACAGCTGTGCCGTCCATTAGTGTAAAAATTCTGGTTGTACCAAATTGTAAAGAGGCCTGTTCGTCATCAAGCCATGGTAAACCCAGGATTAAATCAGCTGTGCGTAAATCACGTAAGACATAAAAAGTCCGGTGAAACTCGTGTCGAGCCAGCTCAAAAGTGACGTCGCAGACTGTCGTAGAAGTCACTCGTTGTCCATTAGCGAGTCGAACTGGGGTTTTACTGGCAGACTTCCGAGTCTGTAAAGCAAAGCGTCGTACAAAGTCCTCTGACACAAAATCAAGTGTCGCAGCACAGTCCACTAATCCAGAAATGTGGTGTCCGCCATCAGGAGTTTTCACAGTCAGCTCAGTTCGAATTAACGGGCGAGCTTCCGTGAGGTCAGTCAGTAGGGCTGTAGCTGTCGAAGAAAATTGTCGCAGCGTAGCGATGGACTGTTCCGAGTCGTCTGTTGGTACAGGTACCGAGTCGGGTTGATCAGGTGCTGTAGGTTCTGGTGAGTCGTTAAACGCACAATCTGCGTCGACTAACCACAGCTGTACAGGCCAAGGGGCTGGAGCAACCACCTCCTGTTGCGCTGGATTCTCCAGTGACTGACGTGTAAAAAGCTGTGTCCTTGCTGGGAATTCTTGATAGAGTTTCCAGTGCTTAGTCACCTGAGTAAATTTCGCCCACTTCGGTAGTACAAATACAGCCATCGTAGATGTCGGAGATGTTCGACGACAATCCTCAAAATGCTGCGCAATCTGCTCAGCTAACTCCCAGGGTGGGTTGATGAACACCCTCTCTCCTGTTAAGTCTCTGTCTAGAATCGAGTCACTCGGCGAACAGTGAGGTAAGTCACCGTGCGAGTTAAGACCTTCATCATCAGCACATCCTTCCAACGTGAAGTTGAATCGTGCATGCAGAGGGTCAAAGACTGAGTCAACCAGTTTCCAATCAACTGAACGTCTGGTTACAGGTTTACGACTCTGTCTCTGCTTAGTCTGACGACGACGACCTGCTACTTGCGTTACAGGTGTCGCAACTGTAGTCGATGGAGATGCCGAAAGTTTATCGACGACCTCTGTCGCTAGCAGTGTCTCAGAATGAACAGTAGATGTAGCCGGCTGCTCCAGTTCATTTGTAGAACAGCCTTGCCACCATCATTGCTTCTTAGGTTGCATTGGTGCCTTGCCTTTGAACTCCGGGCATTGGAACAAACGGTGTCCCTTCTTGTGGCACTTGAAGCAAAGTCCTTCGTCCATGTGTCGCTTACGCTCCTCAGCTGTCATTGCATTTGCGATTGAATTAAAATCTTCGCGACCGGATGGTTGACCACGTCCACCATTGTTGCCACCACGACCACCATTGTTACCACCTCCACGTCCACGTCCGCGGCCTCGTCCTCGGCCACCCTTGTTACGTTTCCAGACGTTAGAGGCTTCCTCAAAAGGGTCTTCAAGGTTGCGCTTGCGAGAGGATTGGGTAGATGGTCCAGCAGCAGACCTTGCAATGCCTAATTCCGGCGAGTCTGTCACGACGTCATTCAGAAAGTTTTGTAGCTCCGCGAGCGTAATCTGGTAACCTAGTTGCGCTCGGTGTGATCTAGCCAGTCTCTGGAGGTCCACGTTTGCAAGACCAGTAATGAAGCGTACACACTGTACCTCCGCTGTCAGGTCTTGACGAGAACGGCGTAAGTAGTCGTTGTACTTCTTAGTAAAAAGCGCGTAACTCATCGTGTTGCTCTGTGTAAAACTTAGCAAAGCTTTAATTGCGTCATCCTGAATGTTCGGAAGAAACGTAGACTTGCGTATCTCCGCAACAAGCTCGTTGTACGTAGATGGAATTGGAGGATCGATTTTTCCGGTTCAACCACCATCCACCAAGGAGTCCAGAAAACTGTGAAGTAACCCAGAACACTGCATCGTACGAGTCAGCTGCAATCCCAAGCATTACAAAACGCTGAGGCTGAGCTTCGAGCCAATCCTCCAGTACAGGTGGGTCTTGACCATTCTGGTACGGTGAAGTAATGGCAGCCTTACGCTGAGTCTCCGTAAGAGTCACTGATAGTCCTGCCAAGTTGTGGGTAGGCATCGGCTTTCCCACTCGTAAATCTGTAGGTCCCACTCCAGTCAGTCGGTTGATGTGTCCAACAATCAGCAGCCAGACAGAACCAGAGTCGACCGTTGTAAACCGGGGGTACATGTGGAGCTGTCTCGGGATAGACGTGTCTTCATGCATGACTGGAACATGTTGTGTCATTGCTCGATAGAAAGATTCCCACTGAGTCACGTAACCAAAGTGAAGTAAATCACTCTTGTGCTTCTCAGCACGAAGTAACCCAGTCTGTGCAGGCGTAAGTGTCAGACCGTCAGTGTTGATGATTTCCGGGACGACGTAAGTGCCATCCGGATTAACTGTCGACTGTTCCAAAACAACCTGCTCGACCTGAGCAGGTGTACGTAAGTTGCTCGTAGCAAACAGGACAGGAATAGACGCAGAGTACACGGAAACAAGCTGTCGTCCTTGAGGTAGCGTAACGTTCACAGGTTCACCACTCAACAGCGTCAAATCATCCGGTGTCAAAACAAGACCGGTCTCCTCGTGTAATTCGCGAATAGCAGCGTCGACAGGCTCTTCGTTGGGTAAGACAGAGCCAGCAGGGAACCAAGTTCTACCAGTACGAGGCTCACGCTGAAACACCAACTTCAAATCCGACCGTTTAGTTCCTCCAACGTGAATTACCAACACCACGTAATGACCAGGTCCAAGAGAAGCCATCTCAACTCAATCAAACAACGTCGAGCAGTTCAATAAGCGAACGAAAGCGTGCGTCGACCAAAGAGCTCCGAAACCAGTGTGGCGGTTAGCCTCTGAAAGCTAAACGCTAGCACAAATCTGTTCTAGTCTGTCTAGCTCTGTGTCGTAAGATTGCAAATGATGTTGTCGAGAGGTAATTGATGAAAGATGTTTCACTGCTGTACTTGGGCAGTAGATGTTGTAAATGAACAAAGGAATTGTTAAAAGGTTCTGTCACCTCCCTCTACTGCACTGGGCTTAAATAGGTTTCAGCCCAGACTGGTTACGCCTGCAAGCTATGCTTACGTGTCAGGCGTTAGTGCTGTTCAACCGTCGTCATCTGCCTCGAGACGCGGCCTGCCTAGCATTGGGTTTCACGACGCGGCTCCTTCTGCATTGGAGAGCTCGTTCTGGCGCGTCATCTGGCTAGTTAGATTAATTATGCATATCTGTACGTACCGGGAGGTACTGGTCGTACTGTAGCATCAGCACCATTACAATATTGCAGTAGCGACGTACCCACGAGTATACGTCCGTCCTGTGGAAAAGCACGAATTGGAATTCGTAACGAGTACCTGTACAATGTCCTGCAATGTACTGTTGCATGCGATGCACAAAACTTATATGTTAAGGCTAGAACGTGAACCGCCTAATCCAACCTCTCCAAGGGGAATCTTGGGGGTTTTTACTCCCCCTTCCGGGGAGTGTGTCATGCGTGGTGGTTGTGGATGTCTTTTAGGTGCGTGTGTGGGTGCGGGAGGTGGAGGTCCGGCGTAAGGTCGTGCGAGACTTGATGCGGTAGATGAGAAGGAGATGATGCAGCCATTGGACAGTATGCTAGTGGAGATGTGCTAGGATGCTTGTTGTGTCGAGTCGTGTGTTTTAGAGGAGTTTGTCAGGAGGGTTTGTGCGGAGTGTGAGAAGAGAGGTGAGACTGGCAGTAGTGGATGTGTAGGGTGTGCCAGTGCGGCTCATAACTATGGGGAGGATGTCGACGTTGGTGCATGACCAGTGTCGACGAAGGGCATTGTCGAGGGGGTGTATTTGTCGTGAATCATTTGTGCGGTGTGGGAGAGTTGCGGTTTGTTCATTACTTCCATTCCCCTACATGAATCTTTCTAATTGAGGAGTATCGTCGTCGCCCGTTTGTGTGACAGACAAATATAGGTTCGAGGAGCATGATAAAGTCGGGCTTATTTGCCGGGGTTTTCAGTATTGAGCGGAGTATCTCGTCAGGTAGGATGGCAAGGCATGAAGTGAGTGAGTCAGACGAGAGGTCTTCGTTAGCATCAACAAGACGGGTGGGCATGTGGGTTGGTGAGGGGGGTCGCAGTCAAGGGGGTATGGATGGGTGTAGCGGGTGCGAAGGATTTGATGGGCTTGTTACCAAAGTCAAGAGTTATGGTCTCCATCGGCCGCCGTTGTGGCGTTCCATGAGGGAGAGGAGGAGTTGTAGCGCGCAGTTGTGGCGGTCCTGTCGGAGGCCGGACATAGAAGGGCAGTTGGCCACGTGGCCGTTGCCGGTGAATTGACCGCACATGGGGCAGCGTAGGGTTGGGTTGTGTGGGAGGAAGTGGGTGTTGTGTACTCCCCACATGAATACTTGCTTGTGTGTGAATTGGATTTTGGTGAGTGATGTGTGTTTTTGTGGAAGGTGAAGTCCGCCCCGTCCGCAGCGGCGCGGGCGAGGAGGGCGCCGTGTTTGGTGGTTTGTGAGAGGGGCGTATGGGTGTGTCTAGTGATGTATGTGTGTGCGTCGGTTTTGAGGTTAGTGAACTTGTGGGGCGTAGGTTCTCCTAGAGTTTGGGGTATGAGTGTGTAGGGCCAAGTCCGGGTGCCTATCAACATGTCTAATCCCGTGGTGTAGGTCGTGTCGGGTGGGTGGCCGTTTTCAACTTGCTTAGCGAGAGCGTCTACAAGGTCGTTGCCGATAGAGTGGTCGTGTGCTTTGATTTAGCCTAGATGGGTGAGAATGCCTGATTCGCAGCATGTTTTGAGGGTGTGTGTGATTGAGTCAAGTGTGTCGTGGTGGATGTGATGTCAGAAAGCGGATGGGCAGTTCATGAAGCCTTGGATAAGGTGGAGCGAGCACTCGCTGTCCGTGAGGAGGTGGGTGTGTCCGAGTTGTAGGCCGATGTCGATGCCGGCGAGTTCTGCACGAATGATGGTGTGAGAGGGAGGGGTGTAGGTCATCAAAATTTTGACGCGTGTATCCGAGGCGGGGTGGGTGGCATCCGCTCCAAGGGGGGAGGAGCCTCCCTTTTCGGAGCCGTCAGTGTAAACGAAGTCATGTCAATCCCAAGCAAGGACGCTTATGGTGGGGGAGAATGTTAGTGATGTGCGTTCTGGGATAGGGTAAGTGATGGGGTGGGTGAGATTGGGGGGGAGATGGTAGATGCCTGCGGAGTGTAGTGACTAAGTGTCGAAGAGGGACGGGGGTGGGAGGGCGATGGAGGGATTGGGGAGGTGAATATTGTAGATAAATTCGAGTGTGTTCTGGAGGGCGGTAATGGCAGCGTGCGAGGACAATGACGGAAGGGCGAGGAGATTGGCGACGAGGTAGATGTCCACCATCCATCGTGTGCCGAATAGTGTGGGGGTGGGGGTGCCTGTGCGTTAGTCAGGGGGTAGGAAGGTGTTTGCGTCGTTGGCAAGGGTGTAAAGGTGGTGGGTGCAAGGTGGCTTGATGTATTTGGAGTGGCGGTGTGGTATGTATTCCGATACGGGGGAGTATGAGAATGGTGGCGCCCGGGGAATGTGAGGCCATAGAAAAGGCGCGGGTGATTGCGTGTTCCATAGCGCGTCGCATGCATTCGTGGTCGTATTCCGGGTTAGCGATGTTAATGCCGTGACAAGTCTGTGGGGCGTTGTTGATATAGTGAGAAGACTATGTCTTTTGGATAGAGTGAGTGGTAAGTGTAAGAGTGCAGATTTATTGAGGGGGTCTGAGTAGAGCTCAGTTTGGATATGAATTTTGTTGCGGAGGGCGGAGAGGAGGTCCTCACGAGTGGCCCATCTGTTGCGTGTGGTGGTGGCCGGTGTGGGTGAGTGGATTTCCGAGCGGGTGCCTAGACATGCGATGAGGCGGTAGACCTCTTCTTCGAATGTGCGGTATGTGAGGTCGGGGCCAAAGAGTTGGCAGAGGTAGCGGGTGCGGGGGCCGGAGAGGGATGTGACCGCGCGAACGATGGGGCTTCATAGGAATATAGGATGGTTGTGTCGTGGAGGGTGGGGTGGGTTAGGGTGGCAAAGTTGCCGGTTGGAAGCATGTCGAGGTCGGGGTTGATGGGGTCATGGTTGGAGGAGATGAGGGGGTGCGTCCATGGGGTGGGTCCGGGATCGGGTAGGATGGGGGATGTGGTGGGGACGAAGCCGGCATTGAAGGCAATGAGGGCAGTGGCGTCGGAAGGGTCTCATTGATGGAGTCGTGGAGTCGGAGGCAGGGGGGGCACTAGACCTCGTGTAGGCGGGTGAGGTCGTGTTTCTGGCCGCGTTCGCACAAGTCGCATTGCCAAGTGACGGGCCCATGAGCGGAGCGGCAGTGGGAGTGGACGGCAAAGTGCGGGCATGTGCGGCAGGTTGAAGTGGGTCCTAGATGGAGGGGGTCGTGGCAAATGGAGCAAAGGGAGGGGGGGGGGATGGGGAGACATACCGAGGTAAGGGTGGAAGAGATGAGGCGGAAGCCGTCGTCAAGGTGAAGTTGGATGTCCCATTTCGTGAGGTGTTCCGGAGCCCATTCAACACTGTGTTGTGTTTGGTTGTAATCAGTGTCTCTATGCTTGGAAATAACGCGTGTGACGTCGCATGGAGGGTCTGGGTGGTCCGAGGGGGTTAGGTATTCCGCTTCGATGTGTATTGTGGAGGCGGGGGAAGGGTGGTGTTGATGCGGGGGGGGGGGGGGTTGATTTTCGTGGAGAGGTATTTTGGTTGGCGAAACACCGCTCGTGCTTCGCGATTCCGCCGTTAAGCTAATTATTGTTGCAGTTTGTTTCTTATTATGGTGAAGTATATTTGTCCGAGTTATGTCACGGCCCAGTGAGACTAGGTTGTCAAGGAAAGGATACATGAGATTGGGAATGATCGCTAATTGGCCTTGATAAATGATTTCTCGCAGCGATCTACAACGGTGAAACGAATTGTCCGAAAGCTATCATGATGTGGTAAAGTCAACGCACGGGATAAAGAAATCCGGGAAGGAAGTATTGATAGAGGTGTTCAATGATGTTGAGTCACAGTTTTTACTACGAAATGTTGATGAAGATATGGAAAATTAACAAGGTTGGTTGCACAAATTTTCATACTTTCGACATTCTAGATGAGTTGCCTTGTTGTTGGAGGGCCCATAATCTATTTAAAATATAGATATTGAAACTGAAAGTGAGAGTGATGGAGAGAAATGGTTACAATAGCCATAGTGTGGCGACTTTAAATAGCGCTACCATGGCTCCGATGTCTGGAGCTGTTGGCTATGCTAAAGCTATTAGTGTCGATGATGAAGGAAAGGGTGACAAGTGACAATTGCAGTTCATAGTATACTTGTGCATATATATCACATTATCACATTATGTATGTGATAATGTGATGAATACGGAAGCATTAACCGTGTTGATGATTCTTGGATGTCTTATGCACAAGCTTGTGTACACGGATGTTGTTACGCCAACAGTGCGTAATTAAATTTGTAATATTATTGCTTTCTCCCGAGACAAGGCCCTAACGCTCACCTTACTTAGTGAGCATCTAACCTTGCCCTCACGGCGAAGGGGGGAGTCAACACGAGCAACGCCCGTCTACGATTTTGCGTGCCCACACGCTCTTGAATACCATGTTGGCTTTGCTCCTTCCTCGCTGGTCGCTCTCATGAGTCGGCAAATAATTCGTTCGTGGACATTTTCCCCCGCTACATGTAGGACTATTGAAAATGAAATTGTATTACAACAATATCGGCAAATTGGACCGACTGTTGTCTAATAGCCATCAATACTCTACCATTTAGGACACTTAGGAGAACGATTGGGCCATGTACTCTTCGACCAGGTATACATGTCGACACACCTACATGCAATGTGTGCCGACGTTCCTTGGAGATTTAAAAAAATTGAAGCAACCGCAGTAATTGCCATAGTCCCCCCGCCTAAGCAGTAGCAACAAACGTATATTTTAAAGCAAGAAAAAAAGATCAAAAAATTAATATACTTGTCAAGAATGCAAAATGAAAGCTGCCGCTCGACCTTCACGATTCACGGCCCGCTCCCACCGAACCGGGGTGCCGACTGGCCTAGGCCGATCGGCCTTCGAGAGGGTCGACGGGCCAGCCTGCTAATATGGTTTCCGCATGACTTTGGTCTTGCCGGAGAAAGGAGGGAAAAGGCTAGCGTAAAACCCCTCTTAACGCGGTCGCTCGTCGATCCCGCCGTCGCATCCCTTAAGCCCCGCCCCAAGGTCGTATCCGCTCCTCCCGTCACGACTTCCCTTCAGGTCGAGGTCCCCCGTCATCTCGAGGGCAAATGCGGGTAACCGAAACGGCCATACCAAAAAAGCTAGCGCTCCTGCTGCCACGCTAAAATGTTTTCCCGGCCTTTTCCCAGGTTATTTGCGCGTACCCGCCGGGTACGTGACTGGAAAATCAGCCAACGATCGAACCCTCCACCCACCGCTTGCACGTTCATCGAGCACCCTTGTTTCGAGTGCGAGTCGTCGCGCTTATCCGGGCTCGCACTCTCTAGTGTTAGGTGTACCTAACGATTTTGGGTAGCGGGGGAGTAGCGCGAAGTCGCAATGGCCGGTTCCACAAAGGCCGCGGGGGTGCGGAAATTATTCAAACCCTCCGCACCGGGTTTTCCGGCGGCAGTTGATCCTGCGGGTCACCCCGCCGCCATACCTCGCCGTTCCTCCCGTCGTGACGGTCCTCCTCGTTGCTAGTGTCGTGCTGCCCGATTTCGGCCGGCCCGACTTTAGCAATCTCGTCGACGTCGAGCGAGCGCTATACCCTAGCGATGCTTCCCTTCTTTCCGCCGCTAACTCCAACACCCGCGTCCCACCGCTGATCCGACCGCACCCCCCTCGCCACCACACACTCATGAAGATACATGCCCCTTCCCCCCAATTGGGACGGTATTTTAGTAGTATTTGGTATTAAATAAAAACATATCGGACGGCCCAAGTTGGAGATCTTGACGCCGGTAGCGTACAGAAAGTATTAAAAAAAAACCCTCCGTACATGGCTTTCCCGATAGCTGCGAATCGCGCGGATCGCATTGTCGGCCCTCTTAGCCCCCTACCGTGCCAAGCGTGGCACGGCTACGGGGTTTCCAGCGCCCACCACGGGGAGGTGAGGGGATGCCGACGGGGCCACCGCCGCTGCGCCGCCGGCGGGCGCCCATGTCAGACTAGATGAACATTCTGCAATACATTCGGAACAATTTTCTGTCGGCAATTGCAGCCCGCCGGTAAAAGCACTTTCATGTGAACACATGTCGCGGCACCTATCCGGCATGATGAGACACGCGCTGCCGACACAACACCTACGACCAAGATAGCACCTTCCTCGTCACAAGCTAGGACGACAGCAAGACCTCGGCTACATTGAGGGGGGGTGTTAGCACTAGCATCCCGTTATCAAGTGCTCATGTACAAGGCAACTCGTTGCCATCTTAGTACTTAGTGTTATTCCATTAGCGGTTCTCTATTCCCATGACAATGGCGATCAGCCGGCCATGCCGGCGGCTTTCCGGCCGCCAACCTCTCTTCTCACTTCTTGAGGCACTACATACCGTTGGCCCCCTTGTGGGTTTAGGATTTATAGACATATACTTCTAATTCCGACACATCCTCAAATAATTTTTTTAGGGGGGAGGTGCGTCCGCATGCCCGTCGGCACCGATTCACTCCGACCTCCTCGTGATGGCTCCTACTAGTAACTTTGTAGCCGCGCCGTGCCTCGACGGTAGGGGGCTGGGCAGCTAGGCGGGGTGTTCCGACCGCTGCGATCCGCACGATTAACATAGCATGTAGGAAAAGCCTTCATTTTACGGTGAGCTTTTGAAAACAATATGTGTAATAATTACCATCAAAATATCTCGCTCGGCCCGTCAAGCATTTTTTACAAGAAGATGTGGCCCTCAGATTCTCTCTCTTGAGGAGGCCGGAATCTGCATCTATTGAGGATGTGGCGACGAGACGAGGACGCTCGGATCTACGGTGGAGCGGGTAACCACCGGGAAGCAACGCCATGGCATGCCACGGGAAGCAACGCTATGGCATGCCACGCATTGCTTGCCTCCAAGCAGTGTAGACTAACGTCAAACTTACCATGGGAGCGAAGGAGGACGACAACGAGGAGGCAAGACAACCGCGACATGGCGTAAGTGGCATGGTATGGCGGCGGTGATTCTTGGGAATGTATGATTCCATGTCTGCACCCACCACCTAGAAAAGACACTTATGTCCGTGGATGCTAGACCCAAAATAAGGAGGCAAGGACATTACGGGCGGAAAACCTACAACTCGCGCGAAGGTTCAAGCGCAAGCCGCCTCCTCATCCATGTATGTGGGCTTCGGCCCGCCCCTTTGTCTGCGAGTTGAAAGCGGACCTAAGCATGGTGGATCGCTGCGACGAGGGTAGCGCTACATATCTCATACGGAGTGGATCTATGCAACTTGATACGGGGGCGACGACGGCTTGCGAGAGGGGTTGTTTTGCCGTCCCTTCCTCCGCCCCGAGCTCCAGCACGACTGGACGGAGTCGTACACGACCGTCGGTCACGCAAGCCCGCTTCAACCGGCGCACGCTGAGAAGCATGGGCTGATTATTACCCTGAGCTCCGGGAGCAAGCCGCGTATCGTGGAGGTCTACCTAGATTTTAGATTTGCCATTTACCATAAAAAACGCCGATTACGCCGCTTATTGGTTTTCGATATCTTTCAAAATGCAGTTTAGTATACTGCCAACTCAAAGAACTGGTGGCTATGCTTGCTTAGCATACGACCCGTACGGCATAAGTAAAAGGACCGTGAAACAGCAGCATGTACAGCGGGTATTGTTACGAATAGGGTATCGAGAGGGGACGTTCATTCGCCATTACTTCTTCGCGTTTTACTGTTCAAGCACGCACTGCAATTTTTATTTCAGACTGGTCAGAGCTTCCATCATGCGGCAGACGTTGTTGGGGTGTATCAACTTATCAACGGGGACAAAATCTAGGTTCGAGCGATGTAGGGTTCAATATTGATTTAGGGTTTCTTACATAGAGACTACAAGCTGAGTGGGACATGAGGCGAAGAATAAGAGCATCACGTCCCTACCACCGTCTTCCCCCTGACCTTCTCAGCAACCTCGAAATGAAAATGATGTGGCAGTGCTCTTACAGGCACACGCCTTACATCTTTGTGGATGGTACTGTACAGCGATGCAGCAGCTACATTTATCTGAGTGAGTGTTGCATGTAGCGCCTACGCATTCCCTGCCTTATTAAACATGCCCCAGTCCCACCCACTCATGCGCTCACTCACACAGCTACCCGCTCAGTCTTCGCCCTCCTCTCATGCCATACACGCCGTCCGGCAAGTGCTCCTATGGTGCCCACCGTCGCGACGGGGATGAGCGCCCCAACTAGGTTGAGGCATCCTCGCATGACGCGGCGAAAAGGGCCGGGCTTCCGGCCACGCTTTCGATTGAGCTGCGACCCAATAAGATAGATGCTATCCTTGCCGTCCATTCTGACGCCCTCCTCACTGGGCTGCAGTAGCCTCTCCATCACATTCACTGTTGTCATTTCTGCGCATCGATTTCAAAATAATCGCAACCCATCATTGCAAATGAACTCATCACAACTCAGCTTATGGTATACCTGCAGGCATGAGGATCAGTTGTGGGGCGTCTGTGGGTACGTACCTTGCTCCTCATCGTGCTGTGTTGGGCTCTTGAAAGTTCTGTTGATGAAGTCTGCGCCCAGGATGCTGGAGGCGGTGGGCAGCTGCGGGGTGTGCGTGCCAGATGGACCAATGGACTGCACCCTGGATGCGAAGCTGGAGGCCACGGCCTGTGGGGACATGAAACCGGAGGCCCAGGCGGGAGGTATGGGGGTGTGCGTGCCGGTAGCGGAGAGGTGGTGGTACCCGTTGCTCTGGTTCTCCTTCCCTTCTGCTATGGATGAGTGGAGCATCATTGCTGTGGGGGTGTGGTAGCCGCTCATGGGCCGTTGCTTAGCCAGCCCGACCGTCCTACACCCAGCAGTACCATGCACGTGAGCCACCCATCCCTCGCACGCATCAAATATGCACATCAATTACGGGGGTTGGTTCAAGTGAGGAGCTGTATCTTCGAAACTGTTTCATATGCGAGCGACGACTGACCAGTTTGTCGTGTCGGTTTGAGGCGCGCCCAACACCTGACGCAACGCCTGCTCGGCCGCTTTGGCTGTGTCGTAGTCGTGCCAGCGCTGCGTGGTGCTACCTATTGAGCTGCTGGCGCCCGCCGAGGGGAAACCTCCGCTCGAGGGTGCGTTGGAGGTAGAGGCGCGTAACGGGGTCCAGCTCGCCGACATCTCGCGTAACGACAGCCCGTGGCCTGGATGACGACAAGAAACAGATAAAAAAACGGCACGAATACAAAATAACCATCTCACCGACATTCGACGCAACTCGCCCTGTGGCTGCGTGAGGGACAAGGGGGGCACTGGATCGGAAAAGCATGGGCGGGTGTGATACGGCCTTGGGTGAGCGACGGATCGCCGATGTGTACGTAAGCCCGCCACCAGTATAAATAACCCGTGCATGAAGATATCATATATCCGACGACTTTTATCGCTACGCGGGCAGGCGAAAAGAGTAAGTATACCTGCGCCATTGCCCTTCTCAGGGCTATCCATGGATCCAAGGTTTATGACGTCAGGCTAAAATGCGGGAGCGGTGACGGGGGGTGGCAGGGGTGGTGTGCCTGTGCCGTGTCGGTGTCGGGGTTGCTGATGTCGTGGGTTGTTGAGTCGCCCGCGAGTGACGGTCTGACGTGGACAGCATCGATGAGCTACGATACGGATGATGATGGCCGTCTGGCAGTACGGGTATAGATAATGGGGTCCGTACGGATACATGAATGTGTATCTTTTACTGTTGCGAAAAAAGTACTATCTATGGAATAACATCACACCGTAGGTTTTTTGATACAAAAATTTCTTACAAGAAAAAGCAGTGGAGGCCACCAAGCAAGAAAAAGAAAGAAAGGAAGAAAAAACCTAAGCCCGAGGAACAGGAGCCCGTAGGTTTTTTCCTTTATTCTTCTTTTTGCTTGGAGGCTTCCACTCCCTTTTCCCTTTTCCTGTAAGAATCTGAACGGTTCATATACTTTTATACTTTATACAATAATACCATAAGCAATGGATGAGGAGATCCCCTCACCGCCATGCTTCAAGCAGCACCACCAGCTAATATGTACTGCGGCACCTGTACCGTCACACTTATTTTTCGCCCCGCCCGGGAAATGGGGCAGGTAGGTAAGCCCGCACCGGCATCCTCTACGGGCGGCGGCGTTTTGCAAGCACGGCTGAGAGTTTCAGATCAAAACAACCTTAAGCTCGTCATAGGTCATGCTACCGGCTAGGCGACGCTCGTGTGAGTGCACAACTTTCCATTACACCCCCCGCGAATTCCTCCTACAAGTGTTCGAGCTCATATTCGTTTACAAGCATTACCGACACAACAACGTGGCCCGACTGAAGCTCGTCTCATCCCACCACACCTAGCGCCTTTTCGACGCCACTATTGAGTCCCTACTAGCCTTCCCCATTGGTGAGAGGTTCTCCCAATTCACAGTCTCAGGATCTCCGCCCCAACAAGGCCGGAAAGTATGCCCCCCGCTACCGTTCCTAAAACGTTCTATATGTGTTTACATATCCCTCCGTAGGACCACTAATGGACACATATGTACGCTAGACTCCGGGGGAGTCTTGGCCCCCGCCTCCACCTATAGGTGTTCGCTATAGGTGTTCGCCACTCATTCGCGATGCGATGCGATGGGTTCATATACACAATATGTTCCTATCGGGTACCGACTTTTGGCGGTACTTGGATAAGGCCTACAACTCCGTTCCGGGAAGCGGCGGTTCTAACCCCCTTCATGCCATTCCGTGTGTACATGGATTAACAGATTATGGGCCCTCCGCGTATACGCGGGGTTTACTAGGGCACCGGCCGGAGTTTGTCCATTAAGGGGGAGTGTTTACATATCCCTCCGTAGGACCACTAATGGACACATATGTACGCTAGACTCCGGGGGAGTCTTGGCCCTCCACCTATAGGTGTTCGTTATAGGTGTTCGCATCTCATTCGCGATGCGATGCGATGGATTCATATACACAATATGTTCCTATCGGGTACCGACTTTTGGCGGTACTTGGATAAGGCGTACAACTCCGTTCCGGGAAGCGGCGGTTCTAACCCCCTTCATGCCATTCCGTGTGTACATGGATTAACAATATGGGGACTGGACTGCTGCATTATCGAGGCCTCCGGATTTACCAACCTTATACTTCCGACAACAGAGGAGCACGCCAATGCGATCACGGACTCCCTCACCCACGACGTAGCTACAAAACAAGGCCAACAACACATGGCCTCCCTCTCTAACCACAAAGTGCGTATGTGTGTATGTGTGGGTAAGGATAGCGGGACTTTCGCTCTCTTTTTCGCTTAACATGAGCCAAGTTTCAAGGTGCCATCCGATCGCTACACGATGGCAGCGCACCGGGGGCTAGGCCTCAATGCGGAGCGCGCCTCTCATGTTCGGAAGTGCCCGCGGTGCAATGAGGCTCCCTCAGAGTGTCGTGGGTCTGGATCTTCGTCGACGGTATCGGGCACCTCGATATCGGGTGAGCGCTCCACAACTGCTATGCTTATGAAACACATCCCCCGGTACCCGTGCTCTTGGTTCGTCATTCAACTCCACGATCGAATTGTCCACGTGCTTGAAGAGTTCATATTTGAAGGAGGGGCTACTAAGGGGCGGAACTTGCGGTTGAAGGTCCGCCGTAGTCGGTCGGGCGCTTTTCGAGGTCTACATGTAGATGTCGTGTGGTTATTAGACTTTAGGGCTCCACACCGTCATCTTGTTGTTGATGTGACGGCCACAAGTGCTCGCACGAACACAAATATTCCTTATATAGGTGCTCGATTCCCATTCCCGGGCAGTCTTGATTTGGGAGCCCAACATGGCAAACTCGATGCGGACCTCCGCCGCACTTTCGCTTTGCTTGCCACGCCTTCGGTTCAGTCGGTCCATGACTACTACCCCTTCGCTTTGGAAGATGGGGGGCGATTGGCGCCTATGGCGATTGAGTTGGTTGATCGCTTAGCTATTTTGGTGGCAGTTCGTCGCTTCCTTGGTATGGATATTGCAGATTCTCGTTCTTTGCGTTCGGACAATTATATCCCCATGC
>JAPMLY010000638.1:0-67500 GCA_026401115.1 Tetraselmis chui
AATATCGAGCAGGATGATGGTGTGAGGGTGGTGGGGGAGGGAGGCGTGGTGAGCCAGTGGTCAAGGCAGCCCCCGCTGCGGGGGAAGGTAGGGATGGGGTCGTGGAGGGGGTGGAGGTGGTAGTTGAGTAGGGAGGTGAGGGCCGGGTGTCCTGTACATGTGTGGGTGGTCGATTGGAAGTCCCCTCCCCAGAGGGTGTATTGAACCATGCAAACACAGTTAGTGTGGAAGATAACGTACGCAAACGTAGTTACAGTCACAGTCCCGCAAACGGAACAGTTAAGGCGACAACCAGCCTACAGGCGTGGTGTCGGGACAACAGAAGTGAGAGAGCTGTAGCCTAGCGACAGCTATGTACCGAGTCAAACAGTTTATCGGTATGTCCGATCTAGACATGTACTAATCATATCTAGAATAGCTTACAGTAGCTATATGCAACTAATACGTATGCGGTATTACTTACAACACTCCCCCTGCAGGTAGCTACGGGATGAAGCGTTGCATTGGGTCTTGTCCTCCAATGATCGCACTTCGGTGTCTTGCAAGTGCATGTCTTGGGAGGAGTTTGGTGAGCATGGCAGCGTCGGCAAAGCCTGTGAGTTGGAGGCTGTGGTCCAGGCCCCCCCCCAACGTCAGGCGCATGTGAATGGTGCCATGAAGGGAGCGGAGGACCTTTTGCAGAGCGCGCCAATGTGCCTCTGTGGGTGATGCTTGGGCGGAGCCAAGGATGCGCAAGACCGGGGAGACAGCGGGGCGCGTGCAGACGGGGGCGTAGTGGGGGCTGCCCAAGAGACTGGGGTGGACGTCTGGGTCAAAGTCGGGGGTTGCGTGTGTCGGTCGCCCGATGACTATGGGGTCAACGGTGGGGCGACGACGGCCACGGGGGGTGTGGTCGCCACGCTTGGCTGGTGAAGAGTCATGTCCATGGAAGAGTAGAGGTGGGCCACCGGGAAATGGAGAGCGGCCAGCCATTGTGGACGGCGGGGCGTATGAATTCGGGTGGTCACGGGAGGGGGGGACGCCGTGAAAGGGCGTCTCCGGGATGAGAGGTATGGGGTGGTGAGGGACATATCCAACGGGGGGGGTGGGGTCGTTCAACCGCGATGTGGTGATGGGAGGGGTCGCTGTGTAGGATAGAATCAGCGGGGGGGTATTGGGGGGTTGGTTGCAAGTGTTCACCTACGAGTTCGGGGCGCGAGGGCTCGCGATGCGCATCGGGGCGGCGCTGTGCGACGGCTGGGTCGCCAACATGAGCTTCAGCGGTAGCAGCAGACATGGCTGACTGTGCGTCCTGGGGATGCACAAGCAGGGGGAGGGTGTGCACGACGTGGCTTTCCCGAAAGTGTCCGAGGTGAGCATCGTGGCGGCGCTGAGCGACAAGGGGGTGCGGAATAGCACTCGCAGCAGCAACAGCATCCTCGGCCGACTGCGAGTCGAAACGAGCTGTCAAGTGCGCCACTTGCGCAACGAGCAGCACGAGAGGATCCGGGGGGTGTTCGAGGGGGAGAGTGTGCACGTGGTGGCCGTCCAGAAAATGTGCGAGGTGAGCATCAAGGCGGCGCTGAGCGACAAGGGGGTGCGGATTAGCACCCGCAGCAGCAACAGCACCCGCGGCCGACTGCGAGTCGAAACGAGCTGTCAAGCGCGCCACTTGCGCAAAGATCAGCGCGAGAGTATCCTGGGGGTGTTCGAGGGGGGGGGTGTGCACGTGGTGGCCGTCCGGAAAGTGTGCGAGGTGAGCATCGTGGCGGCGCTGAGCTACAGGGGGGTGCGATATAGCACCCGCAGCAGGAAGAGCAGCAATGGCGGCCGACCGCGAGTCGAGATACGCGTCAAGGCGCGTCAGTTGCACACGGAGCAGCTCGAGAACACCCTGGGTAGTATGGACAGTGCTCTGCTGAGAGCCTGGGTCAGGGGAATCAACAGGTGCAACAGGCGGGTTTTTCTGCGCCATTTCGACAGAGGGCGAAAAAGAAAGAGCTGGATAGAAAACAGGCAGCGGTAAAAACCGCTAGCCGGACTCGTGCCTAACAGCGGTATGCAAAGAGACGGCCTGATGCCCGCCGACCCCTCGGCCTGTAGCCCCGGGGTGTCTCAGAGCACCTTTTCTGTATCCTCCACCCAGTGTGGGGCACAAGTCGAGGCCAAGGCCAGGACAGGTGGAGCGCTGCGCTGGTGGGTGATTCGCTAGGCGAGGATAAAAAATAAAAATAAAAGGTAACCTACGGCTGGCGTGCGACCTGTGGATGCGTATTCACCCGACAGTGCACCCCCCCGTTCTCCAGCTTAGACATGTGTGCACCCTGTCCACACACGACGAGTGCGTCGGTGTGGGTGGCTGGCTATCTCCGTCGGGTGGTTGACTTAAGAGGGGTGGTGGCGGGTTTTAAAATCGCAGTTTATACTGGCGATACCGCCGACTACAGGTTGAAAGTACTAGGAGTCTAAGGAAACTTGCCTTCTGCGGGAGAGCTGTCGATCGCAGCTCGCCGAACCAGGTTGTCGCGCGTGAGTGACGTGAGGCGGGGGCCCATAACCT
Organism: Tetraselmis chui; assembly: GCA_026401115.1. Lineage (NCBI taxonomy): Eukaryota > Viridiplantae > Chlorophyta > Chlorodendrophyceae > Chlorodendrales > Chlorodendraceae > Tetraselmis > Tetraselmis chui. The sequence goes on from JAPMLY010000638.1 coordinate 2,540, forward strand.
ATTGAACCATGCAAACACAGTTAGTGTGGAAGATAACGTACGCAAACGTAGTTACACTCACAGTCCCGCAAACGGAACAGTTAAGGCGACAACCAGCCTACATGCGTGGTGTCGGGACAACAGAAGTGAGAGAGCTGTAGCCTAGCGACAGCTATGTACCGAGTCAAACAGTTTATCGGTATGTCCGATCTAGACATGTACTAATCATATCTAGAATAGCTTACAGTAGCTATATGCAACTAATACGTATGCGGTATTACTTACAACAGGTTGCGGTGTTGCGGGTGTTCGTCCGCTAGTCTGAGGCCCCAGGCGGCAACTTCTGCGTAGAGGCGGGTCAGGTGGGGGGCGGAGAGCTGGGGCATATAAGTACCTATGAGGGGCGCCCGCCGGCGGCGCAGCGGCGGCGGCCCCGGAGGGGGGTGCGCTCGCAGGCCCGTCGGCATCCCCTCACCTCCCCGTGGTGGGCGCTGGAAACCCCGTAGCCGTGCCAGGCATGGCACGGTAGGGGGCTAAGAGGGCCGACAGCTCGATCCGTGGGATCAGCAGCTGTCGGGAAAGCCCTGTACAGAGGGCTTTTGAAAAAAAATAATTTCTGTGCACTACCGGCGCCAAGATCTCCCGCTCGGCCCGTCCGATATGTTTTTTTCGCGCACAGATACTCCTAGATACAGCCTTACTTTTAGGAGTGGGACCTGTACTACGGCAGCGTTTGATGGCGAGGAGGGTACGGCCGGATCAGCGGTGGGAGGCGGGTGTTGGAGCTGGTGATGGCCAGCCGGGAAGCAGCGCCAGGAAAGGGCGCTCGCTAGCTATCGACCAACCCTGTGCCGGTCGAACCTTACCGAGGGGTGAGGCAAGACATGGCACAGGACGGTGGCTAGTCGCAGACGGAGGAGCGGCTACAGGAGGCGGCGGCGATCCTCAGGATCAGCCGCCGCCGAAAAGCCATGTACGGAGGGCTTTTTTGGACACTAAAATAATGTCCGTACCCGGCGTCGAGCAAGTTGGGGAGCGGCACCAGGGTAGGGCGCTCACTAGCGCGTCGCTACGTCGTCCAGCGTCATCTCCCGGGGGGAGGAGTCAGCTGGGACGACAAGGAGGACAGCCGCGACGGGAGGAGCGACACGATCTGGCGGCGACGACCCTTTGGGTCGGCGCCGCCGGAAAACCCGGCACGGAGGGTTTTGCTTAATTCCGGGCGCCCGCGGCCCGCCGGATCCGGCTACGGTGACCTGCCCCCCCCCCTCTTCGACACCCACTACCCCGACAGGCCTTCATACTCCTAGGAGTCCTTGAGCGTGGGCCCGGGTGAGCGCGGAGGCCCCCGCTCAAGAAAAGGCTGCTCGGTGGACGCGCGATCGGAGGGGGGAGGGTACGGCCACAGGCCGGAAAACCGACAGGTACCCGGGTACCAGACAGAGAAAAAACCGGGGAAATGAGCGGGGAAAATTCAGGCGCGGAGGCAGGAGCGCTAGTTTTTTCTATGTCGGTGCGTCTCGGTCCCCCCCACCTGTCCTCGAGGTGATGGGGGACCTCGACACGGAGGACCGCCGCGTCGGTGGACGCGGCAAGACCTTGGGGCGGGGTTTACGGGATGGAGCGGCGGGATCGACGAGCGACCGCGCGAGGAGGGGTTTTTTGCCAGCCTTTCCCCTCCTACCTTCGGCAAGACCGAAGTCACGCGGGAGCTAGATTAGGCTGGCCCGTCGTCCCTCCCGAACGCCGACCGGCCTAGGCCGGTCGACACCCCGGTTCGGCGGGAGCGGGCCGTGCATCGTGAAGGTCGAGCAGCAGTTTAGTTTTGCATTTCTAGACAAGTGGATTTATTTTTAGATCTGTTTTTCTTGATTACAAAATTATTACGCTGTTACTGCTTAGGTGGGGGGACTGTGGCAATTACTGCGGTTGCTTACAGTTATTTACCCGAGGGCACGTTTTGCCAAAGATGCCAAAGATGCAGCTTGCTTACAATTTGGCCAAAAGACCACCACAGGCCTGGCCTGGGGGAAGATTAGCGCTAATTATGGGTTGGGTGGGTGGGTTGCGCGAGCCAGATGGGCGAGCGCAAAGCAGAGAGTGCCAGTGCTCGGGGGTTGCACCGGCTTAAGGGGCTGCCGCTAGCTAGTGCTGCTGGGGGCAGGGCATGGGGCGTTGCGCTAGGCGTTTCCTCAGTCCTCGAGGGTCACCTCGAGGACTGGGTGAGACGCGCCGCTTTTACAGTAACGCTTTACCGTTCAGGTTTGCGTTCTGTCACATATGTAAGTAAGTTTTGCAAACCTCTAGATTTAAAACCAATCTGACTATTTACCCGAGGGCACGTTTTGCCAGTATGTAATAAACCGGAGGTTTAGCGCAGCCTAGTCTTGATGAAGCGGTTTAGCGGGGACGAGCCAGCCGAAGTACTGCCAAGCCGCTGGGGATGGGGTCATGGTAGGGTCGATGTATTTCCCTTCTGTGACAGAACTGTTCTTGGCCCAACCACCCATGTATTTGACGACGTGGAGTGGGGTCCCGATGCAACTAGCGGCGGAGGCCGCCCCTTTACGGAGGCTGTGCGATGTCCATTTAAATCCGCTCGGAGGTGTGGCGCCGACGGCGTCGCATGCGTCGCGGAGCCAGGCGGAGAGAGTCGCAGCTGCTTGCCAGTCGCTGGAGTTTTCGTAAGGTACGAAGCTCCATAGTGCGGCGGGAGGGGAGCTGTTGTAGAATTTCTTGCAGTAGGCGGTCCGCTGAGTGCAATAATATTCCAGTAGGTCGGCCAGCACCGGATTGGCAGTAGTTGGGATGGCAAGGATAGGCTTGTCGACCGCGCTGCGTCTCTGATCGCCCTTAGCTTTGCGTATGAAAAGCCAGATTTTCTGCGAAGGTCGGTCGACGACAAGGTCGCCTGATAAACACCTTACTCCCGACTCGGCCCGGCAGAAGAACGCATAGGTAGTGCAAACTGCCAGCAGCGCTCGAAAACGAGCGATGAGGTGGCGGGAAGTAGGAGTCCACTGGAGGTGCGTACTGAGCGTAGCGGCCGCGGTGAGTAGCGAGAGGGCGAGCGGAGCTGGTAACGGTAGGCGCGAGTCCGCCGCCTGTAGTCGTTGCTGTTGCATCTCGAGTCCGCGACGCGCGTCGGCCAAGAGTTCGCCGACGGCGATAGGCTGCTGTTGGTGGTCGCGGAAAAACTTGTTGATCGCCGAGTAGTACTGCTGTAGCGATGCGGCAGCGACAGTACCTTGCAATCCCAACCAGGCCGTGTAGCGAACGACCGATTGAGTAGTAGCCTGTAGCGGGTGAATATTTTCCTCGTGGCAGAACGCGGCAAATTGACGCAAGCCGCTGTCGTAGTTGGCGTACGTGGTCGGGGCTAAGGAGCTGCTTAACAGGTGTAGCGCAGTGGTACCGATGAGGTCGGTGCCCAACAGGTTTCGCAGTCCGGTAGTCATGCTAGCAGTCCACGGTGCGTGTGCGTCGGGTGTCCGTAAGGTGTAGCGGGCAGGCCTTGTGGGCTTGTTCGCTTGCGTAACCATTGCGCGTAGGTCTGTGAGGCTGGCGTTTGCAGTCCGTAGCGTGCGTCCTATTGCGCCCCTGCGGGTGTGGAGCCAGGCCGGCGTGGCAGTCGAAAAGCCACGACGCTCCATCCTGGTCGTCCGACCCCCTCGCGTGAGCCTAGCCGACCGGGAAAGAACAGGTCTCGCGACGGGGGGTAGTGAATAGTCTCGACGGCTGAGCTGTGGAGGTCTTGAAACCACGGTGCGTGAGGCCAGTACGGGGCGATGACGGTAGCCGCTGCTCCTGATTGGCGTAGTTTTGCACAGAGGTCGGGAAGGGCTGACCACGGGGGGTTGCAGTAGTTTATCTCTCGTTGCCATGCGGTGTCCGGGAGGTGTAGACAGTCGACGTCCTCGCATTTGGGGTCGCGCCATCGGGCGTTGAAACGTGGGAGTTGAGCGTTTTCCATTGACGCGAAGCGGTCGATGGAGTGTGGTCCCCACGTTGACTGAAGGTAGTCGAATATTCGAGGGTTGAGCTGCCAGTCGTCGCGGTCGAGCTCCCGGCTTAAGCTGTCGGCCCAGATGTTCGCCGCTGATCGGATGTAGCGGGGCCGGATGCGGATGTCGTTGACGTCGAGTAAGTGCCAGAGCCTGCGCAATTCGGTCATCATGACCGGTGAGCGCGTAGTCAACTTGGAGAGCGTAGCCACGACGGCTGTGTTGTCCTCGTGTAGTAGGACGTGTCGGCCTCGGAGTTGTGGCAAAAAGGACTCGATCGCGAGACGAACGGCGCGGAGTTCCTTCCAGGTGATGTGTTGCTGGCGGTCGTCGTCGTACCAAAACCCGCGGGCTTGGTAGGCAGGGTTGTCGTTCAGGACGGCGCCCCACCCGTAACCACTTGAGTCGGCGTGTAGGTACGCGGTCTCGATCGGTTTGTAGATGGAGCGGCCGTTGTGTTGGTTGGGCACAGTGCGCCACCACTCGAGGTCGCGGCGTAATTGATGTGTCATCCGTACACGTCCGCCCCATCCAGTTCGCGTAGCCAGCACGCAGTGTAGTTCGCGCAGAAAGAAGCGGGCTGGTGCGATGGCGAGGTAGAGGAACTGTGCCTTGCCAGCAAACGCTGCGAGTTGTCTGGCGGGTAGCCACCGAGCGGAAGTAGCTGCGCGGCCGAGTAACGCTGAAGCTTGTTTCGCGAGGGCTTGTAGCTTGTCGATCGGGGCTCGGAATTCGCCTTTGAGGAGGTCGACTGTCATGCCGAGGTGGGTGCCCACTTGGGTGGGCTGCCACAAGCCTTTGTCGGGATTGCGCTGGAGGCCTAGCCGGTTGAGGAGGGTCTCGATGCGGTCGCGTAGCAGTAGAGCTGCGTCGTACGAACTGGCCATGAACAGGAAGTCGTCCATGTAAGGTAGCAGTCGTACTCCGCGCCATCGGACGTTGCGGAGGAAACGTCGTGACGGTTTGTATGGCGTCTCGGAGCCGGCGGTCATCGGGGTAGGCGCCCGACGCAAGTAGTTTGTGAACACCTGGGTTAGCTTGCAAAAATAGTAAGCCGACCCCGACCAGCCCATTGGTAGGCATGCGAGGCGCCACAGCTCGCCGCGGTAGTTGACCGTGAAAAAGTCGCGGTCCTCTTCCCGAATGCCGAGCGTGTAGTAGCCGTCCGCCAGGTCGAGGGAGACGAAGTAGTCGCCTGGGCGGGACAAGTGGCGTAAGTGCTTGAGGGTCTCGCACGACATCTTGAACTCCGCGCAGTAGCTGTTGAGTTCGCGGAGGTCGATGATAAGCCGCCACTTGTTTATACCGGGTTTCGGGACGAGGAACATTCGGGAGACGTAGCGAGGGTTGGAGGCGCGCTCCCAGGCTCCGCAGGCCTCGAAGCGTGGAAGCTCCGTAGCTAGGAAGTCGAGTTGAGGTTGAGTGGCGTCCTTCATGGAGACACCGTGGTTGAAAGGTCGGGGACGTAGGCCGTTTTTGAACTTGACCCGCACGCCATGGCGGATCCAGTTCACGACTTGACCGCTCGCGCCGATATGCTCCCACTCCCGCCATCTTAGCCGCACGCGGTGACGCATGTAGTTGGAGGACGGGGAGCAGGAATCGGAGCGGCGGGTCACACCATCATTTTTTGGTGGTCTTCGCTCCGTCGATGGGTTTAGTCCCGGACGCTGCAGCTGCTGCTGCTGCTGCTGCGGCCTTGCGCTTGTCGGCGGCTGCCTTCTTGGCCTTGGCGTCTTGTCCGGGCGGCTTGTCCGGCGTGACTCGAGCGAACGCTGCTCCAGCAGCTGCTTTGCTGGCGGCATGTAGGCTGACTTCGAGGGTCCGATCGACGAACGCTTGGCGTAGCTCGTCCAGTGCGCTCGAGACCGCGGTAGGGCGTGGGCGGCAGAAACGCTCGTGGGCAAGTTCTGCGAACACTCGGTCCGAATCCGAGCTCGTTTGTCCGCCCTTGGTGAGGCGGAGGAAGCCCAGTCGAGTACGGGCGGCCTCCTCCGTCGCTGTGTGGGTGCGATGACCCGCTCGGATGAGGGCAACGGCCGCCGCCTGCTCCGCTGGTAGAGGAGGTCCGGTTGACAGCGTGTCCAAAGCCTCGCTGATTGCCGCGTTGGCGCAGCTGTCGAAGAAGGCATAGCACCCGAGGTGGAGGTACTCGTCGTACCCCGCTTGAGATTTCCGGTCGTTGAGGAAGCGGGCCGTGTCGTCCGTTAGCGTCCACAGACGAGGTTCGTCGATGTCGCGAGGGGGTCGCTCCAAACCGGCCGGAATGATTTTACCGTAGGAGGCAAAATCGACGAATTCGGGCTCGTGGAGCTCGGGGTCGTCGTTCAGCAGGTCGATAGGCTGCTCAGGGGCTGCCTTACCACCCTCAGTCGCAATGGTCGCGTCAGGGGGAATGGACTGCTGTTGATTCGGAAGCTCGGTCGGGCCTGTTAAACGTTCGAGCTGGGCTAGTAAGGCGGTGTTAGACGCCTGAATCTGCTCAGCTAATCGGAGTTCGAGGGCCGAAACCGCGCTTTGAATCTGTTCGGAGGTACGCTGTTCGATTACAGAGGGGAGGGGGTCGACTCCGGGGGCGGAGGACGACGGCTCAGGCTGCATGATGTTAGACGGCGACTTAGAACGGGGGGAAGTGTCTCGTGACGCTCGAGTGCGCATGAGGCGATGTAAAACTGACACCCTGCTCGACTACGAGAGTCGAGACTGCAATTGCGCGAGCCAGATGGGCGAGCGCAAAGCAGAGAGTGCCAGTGCTCGGGGGTTGCACCGGCTTAAGGGGCTGCCGCTAGCTAGTGCTGCTGGGGGCAGGGCATGGGGCGTTGCGCTAGGCGTTTCCTCAGTCCTCGAGGGTCACCTCGAGGACTGGGTGAGACGCGCCGCTTTTACAGTAACGCTTTACCGTTCAGGTTTGCGTTCTGTCACATATGTAAGTAAGTTTTGCAAACCTCTAGACTCCCGAGGAACGTCGGCACACATTGCAGATAGGTGTGTCGATAAGAAATGTACCTGGTCGGAGAGACCCGGGCCCAACTTGCTAATAAGTCCCGTATGGCGAAGTAGAGTGGCCCGTGAGACAGCACTCGGTCAAGTTTGCCGGGACATGTTGTAAACAATTTCAATTACCTATGAGGAGGTAGGGGGTGCCTGAGTGGGGGACGATTTTTAGTCCGGCGATATGGGGGATGAGGTGGGAGGGCGGGGTTAGGACAGTGGCAGACTGGAACGAGGTTCGGCGGACCGCGAAGAGGACGCCTGCGTTGGGTAGGGGCACAGGTGAGTAGCAAGGTCGGGAGCTTTTGAGGTGGTATTGGGGGAGGGCTACGCGCCAGCGAGACTTGTGGGTGTCGTGGTTGGTTTCAGTGAGAATTAAGACGTCCGGGTGGTGGGAGGTGGAGAGGTGTTCGACATCCATAATGGAGGTGTGTAGGCCGCGGGTGTTGAGGGTAATGAAGTGTAGTGGTTGGGATGTGTGGTGTGGGAGGACGGGGGAGGGGGCGGGGGGGGTGGAGCAGGGGGGGGCGATTGGGGGGCTCTTGACGGGTGGGGGTATGGGGGGTGGGTGGAGGGGGGGAGGAGAGGGGAGATGTAGTGGGTGGTGTGTGTGGTGAATTGGACCGAGGGAGGGAAGGGTATGGGAGTTGCAGGGGGGTTCTTGGAGGGGTCGTTCTGTGGGTGGGGTTGCGAGGATAGGGGGGGGGATAGGAGGGTGGGGGGGGACGGGGTGGGTAGGGGGAGGGAGTTGGGGGGGTGAGGGTAATGTGGGGGGACATAAAGCGTCTAGGAGGTGGCGACGTCCCTGTGGGAGGGGGGCGGAGCGGAAGGTGTGCTTCCAGAGCAGAGTGTGTAGGGAGTACACTGAGGACCGGGGGTCGAAAGAGGGGGGAGTGTAAGGTTGGTCCGGGGGAGCTGTGGCAATGAAGTATGTGTGTAGGAGGACGTGGGTGCCGCACGACCACGCCCCATCGGAATCGTTTTGGCGAGGTGGGTTGAGGGAGTGTAGGGTCATGGACTGGATCCGCCATTTTTTTGTTGGGTTCGGATCCATGAGTACTTGATTTTTTTGGATCCGGAACTAGTGAGTACCTCTAAAAAAGGGATCCGGATCCCGCGTTTACCTGTGATGCTAGGGTTCGGACCCCGCGATTACCTGTGATTCTAGGGTTCGGACCCCGCGATTACCTACTGAACCTAGGGTTCGGACCCCGCGATTACCTGTGATTCTAGGGTTCGGACCCCGCGATTACCTGTGATTCTAGGGTCCGGATCCCGCGATTACCTGTGATTTTAGGGTCCGGATCCAGCGATTACCTGTGATTCTAGGGTCCGGATCCAGCGAGTACCTGTGTTTTTGATTCCGGAACCGAGTACATGAGTACTTCTAAACTTTTTGGTTCCGTTGGATTCGTTGGGTTCGCGATTCCAACAAGTACTCGAAGTACTCATGCAAATTGATACAAATTGCGCATTTTGGGGGAAGTTTGTACTGCAAATTGAATTTTTACATCTCTACTAGTTCTATGCGCCTGCTTATGCTTGGATCCCATACAATAGATACGTACAATTCACTTCCCATACTTTCTGCCCGCTGCAAACATATTAGTACTTTACAGTCTATCCCATACAATTTAGCATAGCTTTTGGTCCCTCCGGCAAGTGCCACAAGCAACGTATGTGAGTTTATAGCCCTCCGGCTCAAAAAAGACACTTGCCATCACAGGGAAACAGGTTCCGATGCAGTACCATTTTTCACATATGATGTGACAAGTAATGCCAAATGGTATATCGCATGGCCAGTGCGAGTCCACCAAATGAACATTAAATGCACAAAATATGGATGAAAACAGGTTTAAGACAACCATTTCTTACAGTTTATATAGACTTGTGACAACCATATTCCTCGCGCATACATAATTCAACAATTACATGAGACTAACAAGGCATCCTCTAGGCTATCTTCCTTGGTGTTCTTCTTGAACGCGTCATGCATTCGCCCCGCTTTGTTGAACAAACGCTCGCATGCAGCAGAGGTAGCATGCATAGATAAGTACTGCCGCGCCATTAAAGCCAAGTCGGGGTACAGAGCCGCATGTGTTTTCCACCATGTCAACACACAAATGTCCTTGTCCGTTTCTTGGGGCAGCTCAAGGTAACGCTCTAAGTCATCCTTTTCCACGTGCTTGGCTATAGAGGGCGTCACACGCCCATTCAAATCCCCAGAAAGGAATGCAGTGAAAGACTTACTCTTCGACGACATCAATTGCTTGCCAAGCTCTGCAGCATTCATGCTTGGATAAGCACCGCCTTCTGCTCGCTCTCTTCCGGCTCTGTGCGCCACTGCTCTCCAAATTCCCTTCTTGCAGCCGCCAAAATTGTAGGCGCAAAGTCGGGACGAATGCCATTGAAGTCCAGATTCTTAAACCTGCACAATTCACATTTTTAGTTAACATAGCAAATGCACAAGTAAATTTGCATACACACACACACACACACACACACACACACACACACACACAGCAACACGTAGAGAGCATACAAAATTGGTACACAAACGAACACCACACACACATACACACACATTCAGAAGCAGATGCACATACAAGCCAACACACACACAAGCAGATAAACACAAACACATCCATAAGACACACACATGCATAAGACAAACACACACACAAACATAAACACACATGCATAAGACACACCCACAAACACACATGCAGAAGTACATGCGCATACAAGCACGCACGCACACACACACACACAGACACACATACAAGCACTCAATACAAATATGCATAAGCATATACACGCAAACACACACACACACACACACACACAAGGACGCTCAGATACAATCACATCTATTTATCAACATTCAATATTTTTATCAGGTATATAATAGAAACACATGTGCAAAATTTAAACACATGCACACACAACTATTACAAGGTACTCACCGAATGTCCAGCAATGTCGCAATCCCTATCTTGATGTAATCGTTCTCCCTTATGTTCGTGAAAAAACGCTCAATGATTCCGGCCCGCAGACTCTCCCTTGCCTCCGCCATATGAGGCTCCATGTCCTTCGCTTCGATGGTGTACAAGTCCACATCCCTCCGCTCATCTTGCAGTGAAACGGGCCTGTGTGACGACAGCTGCTTTAACAGAATGTCTAACATAGGGTAAACAAGTGATATGGTTACATAGTCCCCCTGCAGCAAATTGAGCCACTTGAGCCACTGGCCACAGCACAGTGCAACAATATGCTTAAAGACAAAGTAACCTTTTATGTGGGAAAGCAAAGAACAGAAAAGCATCACAGAACAGCGATAATATAGTGTCGACAAGCTCAACTGCAACGCTATTAATATGGCTTTGATAGAGCACATAAACAGAGACATAAATGTGCGGGCGGAGGCGGGGAGTGGGCGCCATGCGGCGCTACCGAACCGCGCAGTGCAACAATATGCTCAACGACAAAGTAACCTTTTACGTGGGAAAGCAAAGAACAGAAAAGCATCACAGAACAGCGATAATATAGTGTCGACAAGCTCAACTGCAACGCTATTAATATGGCTTTGATAGAGCACATAAACAGAGACATAAATGTGCGGGCGGAGGCGGGGAGTGGGCGCCATGCGGCGCTACCGAACAGCGCAGTGCAACAATATGCTTACCGACAAAGTAACCTTTTACGTGGGAAAGCAAAGAACAAAAAAGCATCACAGAACAGCGATAACAAAGTGTCGACAAGCTCAACTGCAACGCTATTAATATGGCTTCGATAGAGCATAAACAAACATAAATATGCGGGCGGAGGCGGGGAGGGGGCGCCATGCGGCGCTACCGAACAGTATAGTGCGACAATATACTAAACGACAAAGTAACCTTTTACGTCGGAAAGCAAAGAATAGAAAAGCATCACATAACAGCGATAACAAAGTGTCGACAAGCTCAACTGCAACGCTATTACTATGGCTTCGATAGAGCAAATAAACAGACATAAATGTGCGGGCGGAGGCGGGGAGGGGGCGCCATGCGGCGCTACCGAACATCACAACGCAGCTAACTCGGGGGTGAGGGCAAAGCGGAGGGGGGGGGGAACTCTTGCTTACCTCTTCAACTTTCTCTTGCTCGTTGTGAAAGTCTTCCAGCAGGGTGGACCAATAGGCTTGACGCCTTACGTTGAGCTCGGTTTTTGAAGTGGCGGCTAATTGTGATAGGACTGGATGTGGACGGGCAGGTTATGGTGGATTTCAAGCGCGTACGCACCGTTTAAATAGCCCTTGGGTGGGCTACAATCGATTCAAGGCTGCGGAATGACAGCAATCAGGGCTATTGAACCAATCCTAGACATACACCTCAGCAGATTTGCATTGCCAAATACCTCCCAAAAAAACAGCGTGTCACTTCGGGCAACCACAGATTCGTGAGATACTCGGAATCGTGAGTACTGATTGGGTATCACGATTCCACATCGTTTTGCGAGGATGAGGTACTCGCGATTACCGCGGATCCATTAAAGTACGATGAATACCGGATCCAACGATTACTTACAATAACTGGTACCGGAACCAACGATTACTTACAATAACTGGTACCGGAGCCAACGATTACTTACAATAACTGGTACCGGAACCAACGATTACCTACTGAACCTAGGGTTCGGACCCCGCGATTACCTGTGATTCTAGGGTTCGGACCCCGCGATTACCTACTAAGCCTTGGGTTCGGACCCCGCGATTACCTACTGAACCTAGGGTTCGGACCCCGCGATTACCTGTGATTCTAGGGTCCGGACCCCGCGATTACCTGTGATTCTAGGGTCCGGACCCACGAGACCAAGTCCGAACCCGAGTAGTCTCGTGGATTCGCGGCTCCTTAGGATCCGGATCCAGTCCCTGTGTAGGGTGCTGATGGGGGGGGGGGGGGGGGGGGGGGAGGAGTTCCAGGCTGAGAGCGGGGGGGGTGGCCTCGATTGGCGAGGTTGGTCCAGTGGCTGGGGTATTGGGAGGTATGGTGGTGATTATCGACTTCGGTGTTAGTAATAACTGTGTATGAGTTGGAGGAAGTCGAATGGAGTTTGGTTATTTCGGACGCGAGGCAGTACAGGTTAGAGAGGTCCTGGTACTGTCCCCATTGGAAGGAGAGGGCGGCAGAGGAATCGAGGTATCCGATAGGGGTGGGAAGACCAGATTCCAGGTTTAAGTCGATTAAAAATTTATGCATAATTGTGCGGCAGGTGCGTGGGCTGAAGTGGGCCGGTAGAGTGAAGCGAGGTACGGTGGTTACAGTACGATTACGGTTGTCGGGCTGGGAGGTGGGGGAAGGGGTGTGGGGTCTAACCTCCGTTTCGTCCTGAGGGGACCTAATGATGATAGTCGGCCTGCTTGGCCGGGGGTGACATGGGGGGTTGACTGGCACTGGGAGAGTCAGTGGTGGCCGGTGGGGTTCCTGTGGCCTCCTCGTTGTCCTCCGACTGGTCGTAGTAGTCGTCGAGGTCGAGTTCCTCGTCTTCAGGGGAGCCGGATGGGAGGGGATGGTGGGTTGGGGCGGCAGGGGGAGGGTGGGTGGCCGCGGGTAAGGGGGGATTGGTGTTGAGAGGGTATGGAGGAGGAGCAGGGGCACGGTGGGGTGTGAGGGAGGGGTGCGGGGGGACACGAGTTGGGGGGGTTGGGGAGGGTTGCTTGCGGGAGGGGCGAGAGGGTTTGGTAACCCCTACTGGGGGTGCAGGTTTGAGTGAGGGGTCTGTGGGGGGGCGTGGGTGGGGAGGGGAGTCTGCTGATGAGGGCGGTGTTGAGAGGGAGGGGGTGGGGTGTTGGGAGAGGGTGGGAGGTGTGGTGAGGTCTTGGGTGGAGTTTGGGGGGACGGGAAGGTGGGGGGAGGGTTGTGTTCGGGGGAGGGGGTGGGGTGGTGAGGCGGAGGAGTCCATGGGTTCGGAGGAGTCTTCAGTGATGATGGGGAGAGGGGAAGGGTGAGTGGGAGGTTGTGGGACCGGGGGTGGGGCTGGAGGGTGGGGGGAGGGATGGGCGTGGTAGGAGGAGGTGGAGGTGGGGTGTGAGGCTGCGGGTTGGTGTAGGGGCCATGTGTTGTGGGTTGGGAGGGCCGGGGTGTTGGAAAGTTGAATTTCCGGGAGGGAGGAGAGGTCGAGAGGGAGGTCCTCGTCTTCCTGCAGCTGGAAGTCGGAGGGCTCCAGGTGCCACTGGCTGGTGACTTGAGTGTCTGTGAGGTGTCTGGACCATTGGAGGAGGAGGGCTGGGGGGTTGCGGTGGAGTGTGAATTTTTTTGTGATGGTGAGGGGCGGCGGAGAGGGAGAGGTGGTGAAGATGGGGTCCTGGAGTCGGGCTTTGCCGAAGGTGGAGTAGTGGTGGGGGTTGATATTGAGTGTGCAGGTGGATGGAATGCGTGTGCCTCTGTGGGTGTATGTGTGAGTGAGAGGGATGGTGACTGTGCCGTTGGTGGAGATGAGTATGCAGTACATTTCAGCACTGAGAGAGACTTGGATGCTGGTGGTGACGGTGGGTGAATTGGAGGGGTGGGAGCGAAAGTACGAGCCATCTGGGAATTTTTTCAGGGTTGTGTAGTGGTAGAGGCTGAGGGGGTGTTGGGAGGGGGGGTGGGGTTGGGGGTATTCTGTGTGAGGTATTCTGTTGCAGTTTGGGACAGGAGGGTGTATAACCAGTGTGTGGGTGGAATGGTGCCGTCGGAGTTGATGCATGGTAGGGAGAGTGAGTGGCAGGATTGGATGAGGACAGTGGTGAGGCAGGTGTCAGCCCAGGATAAGCCGGGGACGTGTCCTGTGACGGGGGGTGGTGTGATGGTGATGGTGTGAAGGTGGTGGTCAGGGGGTACGGGTTCATAGGGTGAACGGGGGAAAATGTGAAGGGATACATGTCCAGATTGTGAATGAATGGGATTATTGGGCAGGTGGAGGATATTTACCCAGAAGGAGGACGGGTCGGACTCGATCGGGACGGGAGTGTCCAGCGGCTGGAGTGCGTCCGCGAACTGGAGGGTGAACTGGGCTTGCTCGGGTAGGTCTTCGAGTTTGCACAGGTTGTGGGACGGGGGGGTTGAACCTGTAGAGGTGAGAGCCGTCGCGAGGTCGGAGGTGAGGAGGTCCTGTAGGAGGGCGACTGCTTCTTGGCCGGTGATACCGGTGAATACCGGGGAGCGGATCTTCATCCTTCGGCCTGAAACTCCTGGAGCCGAGGCAGCCCGGAGAAAGCGAATTTTCTGCTGACTTAGTTTTTCCAGGAGCGAAGGGGAGGAGATCACGGAGGGGGGCACTGGACCGGCTGAACTGAATTCACGCTGGCGTGAAGTCAGTTGGTATAGGAGTCCCACCGCTATACATGAGGTAGGAATTGTCAGGTGGATCTCTTGGAAGCTCGAGTGGAGCTCGACTGGCAGGGGTGTGGCATCGTTGCATTTCGGGGAGGTGGGGTGGAGGGTTCGTGTGGCGTTCGCGGTCCACCGTGTGTGTTGGGCGAGTTCTCTGCCTATTATATTTCTGATGCGGTTGGGGAGATCGGTAAGGTCGTGTAGGCTTTCGAGTAGCCAGCGGCGGGCCAACGAGCATGCCGACACGATCGGGTCGGGGTGGGACGGGTCCGGGAGGAAGACGCCGTGGATCCAGAATCGAGCGAGGTGGGGGTGGGGTGGTGGAGTACTGGCCTGTGAGGAGGAGGGAGTCGACAGCCCGGGTGGAGAAGTCGTCGGCCTGTCCCATGGCCTCAGTTGACCGTGGGGGGGACAGGATCAGAGGGGTCTGTAGTCCACGACGTAGAGGAAGGGGGTCCAGTGGCGTGCCCATGAGTTGTTGGGGGTGGTTGAGCTGGGGTGCGGTGAGAAACGGGGTCAGGGGGTGTCCCGCGAGTGCGTTCCGGGGATGGTAGAGGTCCGCGAAGCGGCCGTGCGGCGGGGGGTCCTTCAGGAGCGCCTGCCTGTAGGTGGGGGGGGGGGTAGGGGGCGTAGACATAGCGGTCGAGTATGATTTCGAGTGTTGTAGAGGAGTGTAGGAGGTAGGTGTGGCTTTTAGAGTTGGTGTTTGAGAGTCGTTCACGTGTTGGCTGCACGCGACCAGGTCCGATGGGACCTGGGTTTGTTGGATGTTGGCGTCGGACAGGGACGTCCGGACGCTCGGAGGGGCGCGATGTGGCGCGCCGCCGACCGGGGAAGAAGCTTTTTGTAAGCGATGAGTTGTATGGGGGTGGCGTAGTACTTTGTCGGGTACGTGTGTAGATTTTGAAGTGGGTGGCGCGATAGCTGTCGGGAGGATAAAATTCAAATCCCTGGAAGCTGCGCCTTTGAGCGTGTACCGTCTAGTGTCGCTACGGATCCACTGACCATTGTGAGCTAGGCTCTGGTGGGGAGAGGTGAATGGTGCACGCCGTCCGGCAGCCCTGTCCACCAGTCTTGCGCTCGATGGGAGGCCAGGCCCAGAGCGAAGACGATCGGCGTTGCTCATCCGAGCTACCGATCCATCCCCGTGTTTTGTGGTTCAGTAGTACTTTAGTAGTACTTGGGATCTATTTACTGTCTTTAGTGACGGTAGGATACGTTTTTTTTCCCCCGACCACACTTGGAGAGGTTGGATTTAGGTGGTTAACGGTCTAGCCCTGACTTGTAAGTTCCCTGTATGGCATAGTTGGGAGGGCCCAGAGACAGCAGCCGACGCATCCGGCTTTTTGGTGAAAAACCGGCGCATACGGTACATGTTGTAAACAATTTCAATTTCAATTACAATTTCAATTTCAATTTCAATTTCAATTTGTGTGTTCCACATGAATATATAGAGGCCGTCGTTTGCTCCTCATACATACATAGTGGAACACGCGGTGAAAGAAGAGGATCCAAATTCTCGAGTCACCCTCGGGGATTCATTACACCGCGGGCTCTCCTATTGAAATTGAGATTGAAATTGTTTACAACATGTACCGGGTGAAACCGGCTAATGTCTCTAGCCCCTCCCAAACATGCCATGTAGGAAACTTATAAGTCAAGGCTAGACCATTGACCGCCTAAATCCAACCTCTCCGTGGAAGGTAGCTAACGTACGCTTACTTACAGTCATAGTCACACAGAAGGACAGTCACATGGACAATCAACCCGAGGCGTGGTGTCGGGATATTCTAATTGAAATTGAAATTGTTTGCAACATGTACCGTATGCGCCGGTTGCTGTCTCTGGGCCCTCCGAACAATGCCATTCAGGAAACTCATAAGTCAAGGCTAGGCCGTTATCCGCCGATGTCCGTGGTGTCGGGATAAAGGAAGTGAAGAGCCGTAGCATAGCGACGGCTCTGTATCCAAAACAAATAGTGTATCGGATTGTCCGATCTAGCTAGACATGTACTACACATATCTATAATAGCTTACACTAGCTATTAGTAACTAATAAAAAGTGAGCATTACTTACAACACTGCCCATGCAGATAGCTATGGGGTAAAGCGGTGCATAGGCTTTGCGTCTCTCATGATCGCACGTCGATGTCTTGTGAGTGCCGATCATGGTAATGGCTTGGTGAACATATCTTCCACCATTGGGCTTGTGGGTAGATACCGTAGCCTGATTGTTCCATGTTCCACGTGGGCTTTCAAGAAGTGCCATTTCAAGCCGATGTGTTTGGTCTTCTCGCTGACCAATGCGTTCGGGGGGTAAGCGATAGCGCTTTGGTTGCCCTCCCATATGGTGGTGGTTCCGGTAATGGGGGCGTTGAAGATCTCCCCCATGAGTTGGCGGATATGTAGTCCCTCCTTGGTGGCGTTTGGTGCATAGTAGTTCTCCGCCTTGCGCTTGGATTGCACGATGCATGTATGTTGATTTGACTTGTATCCGAAAGGCCCTCGGCCGGGTGTGAACAAGCAGCCCGAGCGGGACTTGCGTGCCTTGTTGTCGTTCGCCTAGTGGGCGTCGGCGAAGCCTGTGAGTTGGAGGTTGTGATCCCCCCCCCCAACGTCAAGCGTAGTTGGATGGTGCCTTTGAAATAGCGGACCATGTTGTAAGTAATACTTTCTAGTTATTAGTTGCAGATAGCTACTGTAATGAGCTATTCTAGATAAGATTAGTACATGTCTAGATCGGACCTACCGATAACCTGTTTGTACTGGTACAGAGCTTTCGCTAGGCTGCAACCCTAACACTTCTGTTGTCCCGACACCACGCCTCGGGCTTGTTGTCTCTGGGAATGTCCCTTTGCGTGACTACAACTAAGTGTGAGTTAATTATCTTCCTTATTGATCGTGTATGCACGGTTCAACAGACCACCTTTTTGAGGGCTTGGAGGTGAACCTTTGTGGGGTGTGCTTGAGCCGAGCCAAGGATGTTCAAGGCTGTGGAGACGTATGGGCGCGTACAAACGGCCGCGTACTGGAGGCTGT
This sequence comes from Tetraselmis chui, assembly GCA_026401115.1. Taxonomy (NCBI): domain Eukaryota; kingdom Viridiplantae; phylum Chlorophyta; class Chlorodendrophyceae; order Chlorodendrales; family Chlorodendraceae; genus Tetraselmis; species Tetraselmis chui. Next base: position 19,904 of record JAPMLY010000638.1, read on the forward strand.
CCAAGAGGCTGGGATAGATGTCCTTCGCCACGCCCGTGAGGAGTGGCGAGTCGATGCGCGCAAGGCTAGAAACGAAGCCTGGATCCATAGGGAGTGGCGAGGGTTTGCAGTCCGCCATGCCGTGTTTGTCCAAGATGTTATGTAAGCACTTTGACGGGTCCAGGGAGATAGTGCGGGCAGATCAATCGCGTGTGATGTGCATGCCGAGGAGTTCGGAGAGTGCGCCCAAGTCCTTTATCTTGAATCGCGCGCCAAGTCTAGCCTTGAAGGACGAGGTTAAGAAGGTCGTGTCGTTGCACGCCGCCGGGATGTTATCCACGTACATGACAATCATCGCGAAGACGGAACCGGTGAGGAAGATGAAGATGCACGGGTCGGGTAAGCATTGCTGCCAACCAGTGTTGACGAGCCAGTCCCGGAGTAGCATGTTGAATTCGCGGGGGGGTTGCTTGAGGCCGTATAAGCAACGTTTGAGGTGGCACACCTTATTCGTGCCGCCGGAGAACCCGAGGGGCTAGCGGATGTAAGCATCCTCTTTGATGGGGGCATACATGAACGCGGTGTCGATGTCATGTTGACATAGGTCGAGGTCCATGGCGGCAGCCATGGCGAGGAATAGGCGGAGGCTAGCCATGCGGATGACCGGGGAGAAGGTTTCCATGTAGTCAAGACCCGCACGTTGACTGCATCCCTTGGCCACGAAGCGAGCCTTAAGGCGAGATACTTCACCCTCGGTGTCCGACTTAATCTTGTAGATCCGCATGTTGTTAACGACCGTACGACCAGCGGGGAGGTCAACAAGTTCCCACGTGCCATTGTCCACGAGAAAGTCATACTCTTGTTGCATGACAGCGTGCCATGCATGTGCTTGAGCGTTGGCGAGGGCGGCACGGTACGAGGTCGGTTCGACGCAGTCCCTGGCCGACATGAGGGCAATGCCAGGCGTCGTCGCGCCCGCAGGGAGATGCGGATGGGCTTGTGTCGCCATGTTGGGCTGCGCGACGAAGTCGTCAATGGTTTGGCCTTCCTCGGGGTCGTTGCACGTGGCAACGAACACACGAGAGTAGTCGGACAAATGAGCCACGAGCTCGCCGTAGCGAATGGGGTGGGATCGGAGGCGGTTGGGGCGGTCGTGGTCTGGCAACTGTGGGGCCATTGCTGTAGCATGGGAGTCGAGGTGAAGTTCCTCGTCGGCCCGCGGGTCAAGGTCAAGGGGTGTGACTGGGGTGCTAAACCGCGGTGAATTTCCACGTCGGGATCGTCAGAAATCAGGGAATCGACGGTCATGGAGGGGGGAAACCGGGAACATCTTCATGAAACACAACATGTACCGACGTGGTAATGCGTCGTGTAGCAGAATTGTAGATGCGATACCCCGGCGCGTCAGGTGGGTAGCCGATCATGATGCCACGAAACGCTTTCTCCCCAAGTTTGCGACGGAGCTTGTCGGGCACTTTGGCGAAGACAATGCACCCGAAGACACGGAACTTGGACGCGTCGGGCTCTTGAAACGTGAGATGCGTGAGGGGAACGCTACCTGAGACACCAACCGCGTGGCTGAACATGCGATTGCGAAGGTAGACAACGGTGCTTATAGCGCACGACCACATGGAGTTCGAATCGAACATGTTGTGCAGCAGTGCAAACGCAGTGTCCCTTAGAGTCCGCCACGGGCGTTCTGCCTTGCCGATCATGTGGTGAGCACACGGGGCAGGGTATTGGACACTGGCACCTAATCGACCACACATGAGGCGAGTCGTTGTGGCCTCAAACACGGGGGTCTGAGTCAAATTTCAGCACGGGGGCGAAGGCACCGGAGGAGGAGTGGTGCCATGCGTGTGCGTGGCGGATTTCATGCAGGATGAACTCAAGCTGCGGGCACGTCTCGTCTTTTGACTTCAAGAAACGCACCCACATGTAGTTGGTGCGATGGTCGAAGACGAGCATGCAATAGCGAAGTCCGTGAGGAGAGGGAACATTCACCGGGCCCCAGATGTCTGACGACGAGTTCATGAGAGGTCTCGGTGATTCAGGACACGCAGATGTATTGTGAGGGGCGGCATTAGCTTTGTGCAAGAGACACAAGTCGCAGGAAACAGTTTTTACATAGACCGGTAACGCCGGAATCGGCGGAACACCGTGGGTATGCTGGACATGAAGGCTTTGCATGTTAATATGCCCACAACGGCGGTGCCACAGTGCAGGATCAAGGTGTGTAGTCAGGGCTACACTATTGTCTACAACATGTGAGGAGTCTAGAGGGGGTGTGTCCTGCGAGCTTGTGGAGTTGCTCTGCAGGTAGAGGCCGTTCCCGGCAGGTTTCAGCATTCCCATTCCTGTGGAGACCACGAGCAATCCAATATCAGAATCTGTTGGAAGAAGGAATTCGCAGCCGCTCAGTGACTGCATCCAACTAGCACTGAGGAGGCGTCCAATGCGCTGAGCGGACCGCGAGGAGAGGTCAAGAGTAAACAGTGCGTGGATAGTTCGGTGGATAATCTGACCAGACACGAGAGGAATGGCGAGTCGGATAGTGTCACTGCCTTGGATATAAACCCCGACACCGCCGATGCGAGAAGTGCCCGACGGTGGCTCGAACGTAACGAAATCGCCGCGACACGCAATGAAATTGATCGAGCAGGCCGAATCGACAACCCAAAAGTCCGAGAAGTCACGGCCGGTTGTGAGGGAGGAGGAAAAACCAGCAAAATGCGGGAAATGCGGAGCAAGCGGTGGAGCAATCGGGTATTGCGGGATATGATGTGGACAGTGTCTCGGATGATGGATGGAGGTGGTCAGTCGTGGAGGTCAGTTCTCGAGTCGATTAGAGATGCGATGCCGGTGAGAGTGAGGGCGTGTGCCCGAGAGGCTCATGATGATAAAGATGATGTTAATCCAATATCCATGCATGTGTGAGCGGATTGTATTTACGAGGGGAGTGTACTTTTGCAGGATGAGGTGGTGGGTATCCTTAAGGTTATTTTCCGTGATGTGTGTTTCGATTCGGTGATTTGTGTAGCATTCTTATTTTGGCGCCCGCCGGCGGCGCAGCGGGGGCGGCCCCGCCGGGGGGTGCGCTCGCAAGCCCGTCGGCACTCACACCCACCACCTCGTGGTTGGCGTTGGAAAACCTATTGCCGTGCCAAGCTTGGCGCGGTAGGGAGCTAAGAGGGCCGGCAGTGCGATCCGCGCAATAAGCAAATGTCGGGAAAGCCTTGTACGGAGGGCTTTCAAAAGAATACATTTTCTACGCCACCGGCGCCAATATCTCCCGTTCGGGCCGTCCGACATGTTTCTTCAAGACTACATACTACTAAAAACCGTCCCACTTGGGGGAATGAGGCATGTATCTTCATGAGTGTGTGGAGGCGACGAGGTTATGGACGGGTCAGCGGTGGGACGCGGGAGTTGGACCTGGCGGCGGAAAGCCCGGAAGCATCAATAGGGTATGGCGCTCGCTCGACGTCGACCAGCTAGCTCACGTCGAGCCGGCCCGAAGGGGACAGCACGACACCAACAACGAGAAGGACTATCGCGACGGGAGGAGCGGCGAGTTCTGGCGGCGGCGGTCCTCATAATTAGCCGCCGTTGAAAACCCCGGTACGGAGGGTTTAAATGATTTCCGCACCCCCGCGGCCTTTTGGATCCGGCCATTGCGATCATGCGCTATTCTACCGCTACCTACTACTATTTATAGGCATACCTATTGAAATTGAAATTGAAATTATTCACAAAAATACCGGCAAACTGGACCGGCTGTTGTCTATCGGGCCTCTCTACCTAGCCATTCATGACTTATGGGTGAGTTTAGCCCGGGTCTCTTCGACCACGTACACCTATCGACACACCTAGCTTCAATGGGTGTCGACGTTCCTCGGGAGTTAAAAGAAGTGCAAGCAATTACAACAATTGCCACAGTCCCCCCGCCTAAGCAGTAACAACGTAATAATTTTGTAATCAAAAAAGATCTAAAAATAAATCCACTTGTCGAGAAATGCAAAGCTAAACTGCTGCTCGACCTTGACGATGCACAGCCCGCTCCCACCGAACGGGGGGCGCTTGAGGGTGTATACGCATAAACATGGTGCACGTTAGCTATAGACCCGCGCGATATTAGTTTCGGCCGGGCCGAACGTTTCACAAGAGAAAACTCTGTCACTGACACAAGAGCACGAGCCGGACACCGTCTCATGGTTAGAAAATTCTTCTTCCCATCCCCCAAAGGAGGAAGGACAACTAGGCTTGGCGGCTAAATGCGATGGGAGGAGCATCGATTATCTCGGACGGGGGTTTGCGTGGATCGAGAAGGGACCGTCGACGAGCTGAGCTAGGGGGTTTTACGCTTGCCTTCCCCCCATCTCCGGCACGACCGAGAGGATGGCAGGGTATGAGGTGAGGGAGTCGGTCGAGAGGCCTTTGTCAACGGCAACTAGACGGGTGGGCATGTGAGTGGGGTGAGAGGGGTGACAGTCAAGGGGGTGTGTGGATGAGTGTGGGTGATATGGATGATTTAATGTGTTTGTTACCGAAATCAGCCGTGACAGTCTCCCCACGGCCTCCGTTGTGGCGTTCTAGAAGGGTGAGGAGGAGGTGTTGCGCGTTGTTATGTCGGTCATGTCTATGGCCGGACATAGAGGGGCAGTTACCGGCCATGTGGCCGTTGCTGGTGAATTGACCACACATGGGGCAGCGCATGGTGGGGCTGTGTGAGAGGAGGCGGGTGTTGTGCACTCCCCACATGAATTCTTGGTTGTGTGTGAATTGGACATGGGTGAGTTATGTGTGTTTTTTGCGGAAGGTGAAGTCCGCCCCGTCCGCAGCGGCGCGGGCAAGGAGGGCGCCGTGTTTGGTGGTTTGTGAGAGGGGTGTACGTGTGTGGTTGGTGTTGTGTGTGTGTGCGTGAGCTTTGAGGTTGGTGTATCTGCAGGGTTTGGGGTATGAGTGTGTATGGTTAGGTCCAGTGGCCAGTTGATACGTTTGAACCCGTGGTGTATGTTGTGTCGGGTGGGTGTGCGTCCGCAACTTGTTTAGCGAGGGTGTCAGCGAGGTCATTACCGATCGAGAGGTTGTGTGCTTTGATTTTGCCCAGGTGGGTGCGAATGCCTGAGTTGCATCGAGTTGCGAGGGTGTGAGTGATGGATTCAAGAGTGTCGCGGTGAATGTTGTATCGGTAGGCAGAGGGGCAGTTCATAGAGCCTTGGATAAGACGGAGGGAGCACGCATTGTATGTAAAAAGGTGGAGGTGGCCAAGTTGTAGGCCGATATCGATGCCCGCGAGTTTCGCACAATTGATGGTGTGAAAGGGGGGTGGAGGTCACCAGAACTTTGACGCGTGTGTCCGAGGCGGGGTGGGTGGCAGCCGCACCAAGGGTGGAGGAGCCTCCTTTCTTGGAGCCGTCGGTGTACACAAAGTCGTGCCAATTCCAAGCAAGAACTCCGCTAGTGGGAAAGTATGTTAGTGATGTGCGTTCTGGGGGGGATACGTGATGGGGTGGGTGGGGTTGGGGGGTATGTGATAGATGCTTGAGTAGTGTGGAGAATAGTTGGTGAAGTGGGACGGGGGCGGAGTGTTGATGGAGGTGTTCGGGAGGTGGTTGTTGTATATGGACTCGAGTGTGTTGTGGAGGGCAGTCATGGCTGTGTGCGAGGGAAAACATGATAGGGCGAGGGGGTTGGCGACGAGGTAAATGTCCACCATCCAACGTGTGCCGAATGCCGTGGGGGTTGAGGTGCATGTGTGTTGGTCCGGGGGTAGGAAGGTGTTTGCGTCGTTGGGGAGGGTGTAGAGGAGATGCGTGTATGGTGAGGTGATGTATATGAAGTGGCGGCATGGTTTGAGCTGCCATCGGGGAAGTATGAGGATGGTGGCGCTAGAGGAGTGCGTGGCTGTGTAGTGGGCGCTAGTGATTGCGTGTTGCATGGCGTGTCGCATGCATTCGTGGTCGTATTCCGGGTTAGCGATGGCAGTGCCGTGCCAAGGGTGGGGCGCGTTACTGCCGATGGATGAGAAGACTATGTCTTCCGGGTAGAGTGAGTGGTAAGTGTGGGAGTGCAGAGATTTGTTGAGGGGGTCTGAGAAGAGCTTGTTTGGATATAAATGGTCTTGCGAAGGGCGGAGAGGAGGTCCTCCACTGTGGCCCATTTGTTGCGTGTGGTGGTGGCTGGTGTGGGTGGGTGTATTTCTAAGAGGGAGCCGAGTCGTGTGATGAGGTGGTAGACTTCAGCTTCGAATGTGCGGTGTGTGAGGTCTTGGCGGAAGAGTTGGTATAGGCGTCGGGTGCGGGGGTCGGAGAGGGTGGTGACCGCGCGGCCGTCGGGGATACAACGGATGGTAGTGTCGGGTAGGGCAGGGTGGGAGTGGATGGTGAATTTGCCGGTAGGGAGCATGTCAATGTCTAGGTTGATGGGGTTTGTTTGAAAGATATGAGGGGATTCGACCGTGGTGTGGGGCCGGGGTCGGGTAGGATGGGGGATGTGGATGGAACAAAGCCGGTATTGAAGGCAGTGAGGGTAGTTGGGCTAGAGGGGGTCTCACTTACAATGTCGTAGAGTTGAAGGCAAGGGGCTCTATTAGCACTTGCATCCCGTTGCCTGGTGCTTATGTACAAGGTAGCTATTTGTCATCCTAGTACTTAGTGTTATGCTATTAGCGGTACTCTATTCCCTATTAGTGGCGGTCGGCCGGCCCTGCCGGTGCCTTCGCCGGCCGCCATCTCTCACTTCCCACTTCGCTAGTCACCACAGCCGGCCCGCTTGTGGGGCCGGCACGACCTACGTGTAACTATTCATTCCCGATTCCGATAGGTTATATGGGCCCTCCACCAAGTTGCAATAGAGAAGAGCGTGTGTAAAGCGCTCGGCGCCACGCTAGTCCTACCTACCACGCTAGTCCTACTCCCACGTAAAAAGAGTAGAGCGTGCGTAAAGCGCTCGGCGCCACGCTAGTAGTTCATCGTCCAACCGACACCACGCGTCGCCTTCAAGCTGGTTGTCCGCGACTGTCCTACCATCTCCCACTTAAAAAGGAGAAGAGCGTGTGTAAAGCGCCCGGCGCCAAGCTCGCCCCACCCAGCTTTCAGTCTCACCTAGCCTTTAGCCTAACCATGCTCTGGACCGGATCTGGTTGTTTAAAACTGACCCGCGGAAATTCACCCCGTGCGTACTTTAATTAGTATTGAAATATTTGAAATTGAAATATTTTACTCCAATACCAGTAAAACCGGCTGGAGTCTCTGGGTCCCCCCTTTTGCTATGCTCAACTTGTTGTTGGACTTCTAAGCGTAAGGTAGACCGTGAACCACTAATCCCAACCTCTCCAATGGCAGTAACGATACCGTCTAAAACATACCCGTATCCAAGTATTTATTATTTTCTGATCTATACGTATTTTTTTGGATACAGTATGAAATAAAAAATGTCGCTAGTCTCCACGATACGCGGCCTGCTCCAGCCGCGGCGGGGTTGCCGATCAGCAAGGCTGGTCAGCATAAGCTGGTCGAGTCGAACCTGCATGACCTCGGCTCTTGTGCGACTCCGGTCGTGCCGGAGGTAGGGGAAAAGGCAGGTGAAAAACCCCCCTCGCTCAGGTCGTCGTCGGACTCGTCTCGATCCGTGCTCGACCCCGTCCGAGATATCGGAGATAGTTTTCGCTCTGCTCGGCGCGACTCTCCACCTAGTCTAGCCTTCTTCCCCCCCGCGGGGGCTGGGAGGAGAAAATAGCCAGGCTGCAGACGGTGTCCGGCTGGCTCTCCTGCCTCCGAGCCAGATGTCTCATGTCCCCTGTCCGTTTGCCGTCCGTTTCCACCACCCATATGATCGCGCTGTGCTGGCCGCACTTGTCTCCCCCGGTGATTTACGTTGTTAAGGGGCCGCCTATACGAGCAGTGTGCCGTTGCGATAACCCGGGGCACACTGCCTGAGGCAGCCTGTCGATAACCGGGTACCGACTAGGGGAGGGGGAACGGAAAATGCCCAGGGATTGGCTATCCTCAAAAGATGGTGGGTGCGGGAATATTTATTAACCGAAAACCCCCCGTACCGGGTTTCTCCGGCGGCGGATGATCCTCCCGACCTCCGCCGCCAGACCGTGCCGCTCCTCCGGCTGCGACCCGCATCCGTCCTGCGTATCTTCGGGCCTCTCTCCCAAGGGAGACCAGAAGGTTTCGCAGGGCTGGCGGCTGCTAGCGAGCGCCGTGCCCTAGCGCTGCTTCCCAGCTGTCCGCCGCCAGCTCCAACACCCTCGTCCCACCGCTGATCCGTCCGTACCCTTCCTTGCCAAAAAACATTCCGCAGTCCTCGTTCCCGTAAGGGCGGGAGAGTATCTGTGAGTATTTAGTCGTTGAAAGAAAAAATCGGACAGGCCGAGCGGGAGATCCCTGTGTTGGTGTACGGATATTATGTTTTCCAAAACCCTCCGTACCGGGCTTCCCGACAGTTGTTGATCCCGCGGATCGCAGTTGTCGGTACCTCGTTTAGCCCCCTACCGCGCCAAGCATGGCACGGCTACAGGGTTACCAGCGCCCACCGCGTGGAGGTAGAGGTAGGTGCCGACGGGCCTGCGAACGCACCCCCCTCCGGGGCCGCCGCCGCTGCGCCGCCGGCGGGCGCCCTTTAATTAGTAATGTTATTGTTTTTTCCCGAGGCAACGCCGCAACGCTCACCTAACTTAGCGGGGAGCTTACTTTTCCCACGGCGAAAGGGGGGAGCCAACACGAGCTGCGCCCGTCTATGCTTTCACGTGTCTACACGCTCCTAACATCCTTGTTGGCATTGGTTCTTCCTCGCCGGTCGCTCTCATGCGTCGGCTAATTCGCCCGTGGATAGTTTTTCCCGCTACATGTCAGAATAGTACTTTACGCAGTACATTTGGAACCGCTTCATATCGGCAACTTGCCGGTAGCGGCACATTCCTGTGAGCGCATGTCGCTACCACTACCCGGCTTGAGACACACGCTACAAGCACTACACCTTCGACCAAGATAGCACCTTCCTCACCGCAAGCTAGGACGACGTCAAGACCTCGGCTACCTTGAGGGGGGGTGTTAGCACTTGCATCCCGTTGCCTAGTGCTTATGTACAAGGTAGCTATTTATCATCCTAGTACTTAGTGGTATGCTATTAGCGGTACTCTATTCCCTATTAGTGGCGGTCGGCCGGCCCTGCCGGTGCCTTCGCCGGCCGCCATCTCTCTCTTCCCAATCCTCTAGTCACCACAACCGGCCCCCTTGTGGGGCCGGCACGACCTAAGTGTAACTATCCGTTCCCGACTCCGATAAGCTCCTTGGACCTCGTGTAGCGAGTGAGGTCGTGTGGCTGGCCTTAGCCGCACTAGTCGCATTGCCACGTGTCGGGTCCTTGAGATGGGCGGCAATTGGAGTGGGTGGCAAAGTGCGGGCATGTGCAGCATGGTGAAGTGGGGTCTGGGTGAATGGGGTCGTGGCATATATAATAATGGAGGGGGAGGAGGAGGGGAGGCATACCGAGGTGAAGGCGGAGGAGATGAGGCGGAAGCCGTCGTCAAGCTGTTCTTGGATGTCCCAATCCGTGAAGTGTTCCGGGGCCCATTCGACCATATGTTGTGTTTGATTGTACTCATTGTCCTTGTGCTTGGAGATAATGCGTGTGACGCCTCGGGGAGGGTAGGGGTTGTCCGAGGGGGAGAGGTATTCCGCTTCGATGTGTGTGATGGGGGGCGAGGGGTGGGGTGTTGTGGATGCATGGTGGGCGGATGCCGGGGGTGAGGGTGGTGGGGGAGCGGGGGAGGTGGGGTAGAAGGAGGGGAATCCGTGATGGGTGGATGGAGGTGGGTGGGGTGGCATATTTAATGGTTGAGTGTGTGGTGGGGAGGCGGTTGTGAATGGTGTCGGTGGATTCGGTAAGGACCGCGGCGAGAAGACGGATTGGGACAGAGAGGGAGTCGGTGGCTCCTTCGAGAATGGATATAGCTTTGCGTGGTTTAAGGAGGAATGAGGAGCTGGAGGCGCGGAGTAGGACTAGTGGCCATGTGGTGATGTTGTTGTGCCATGGGGGAGTGAGGCGGTGGAGGAGGGATTTGTATGTTCGGCGGAGTGTGGAAGTCGCAGTATGCTTGTTTGTATGTGTGTGGTTCGGTGATGTGGGTGGCTCTGTCACGTAGGGAGGCGAGGAGGGTGTCGTCCTTGCGGGTGAAGTGGTCACTGAGTGAAAGAGGCGATGGGGTTGGTGAGGGAGAGGAGGGGGGATATGGTGGAAGATTGTGCCGGCGTCGCGTTGTGTTTGGACTAGGCATATGAGTGTGGGCATGGAGGAGCCGTGTGACATGATGCATTCTGTGGGCAAGTTGTTGTATGCGGTGGAAATGGTGTGGATGTGTGTTTTGGCCATGTGGCCTCTTTATCCGGGGGTGCTCATAATCTTGTGTAGGTGACAGACTCTGAGTTGTGTTGGGTGGGCTTTCAAGGAGGGGAGGCCGTAGCCGAGGTCGGAAGTGGGGCGGTGGAGGGTTGTACGGGGGAGGTTACGAACCAAGGAGACAGCATAGTGGAATGCCCGGTAGATTTCGCCCTTGAGGATGTCGAGTTGGGAGTCGCTGACGAGGCCGAGCCGGAGGGTGAAGCGCTTCCCAATGAGGAGTCCTCGGATGACGCGAAATCTGCGGGACTGCGTGAGCGGGAAGGAGGATAGGGCATTGATGAGGGATGTGGTTGTGCGCTTTAGTTCTTGCCAATGTTTGGTGAAGGTGAGGGTGGTGTTGAGTTCAACCCCGAGGATCCGGTAGGACTCTGAGGGGTCGATGGAGGGGATAGGGGAGTTGAGCGTGTTAATGGTAACAAAGTGTTTTTACTGCGAGGAGGGTGCGAAGAGGGTGCGGCTGGATAGTGCGAGGGCGTTGCCTCTACTCCATAGTGCGCCGGTAATGCAACATTTTCGAACGTTAACGGTCATCCCCGTGTACGCGCTGAAGAGGGAGAGCTTTTGGAGTTGGACAATCATGTCGGTGGGGGAGCTCAATCATGTTGGTAGCGAGGCTGAGGTCGTCGGCGAATCCGTGGCCAAGGTAGGTCGCCGAGGGTTCTCATGGGTCGGCGTTAGTGGTGGGGGCGCTGGGGCGGTAGCCTCTTTGCCAAAAATGCGACCGGCATGGGAGTAATGAATAACCGCAAATGCACACCTCATACCGTTGCGCTTACCAACATCACCTAGCTACTTAACCCTCGAACTGACTTGCCCGACAAGTCATCCCAAACTCCCATACGCGACACTCACCGTGTAATTTCTAACATGCACACCCACATGGTCCAGTGGCTCCACCACATGCTCCGCAAGTACCGCATCAAAGCCTTTGCCACTTACAAACAAATTCACCGCTTTTCCCAATCCAACCCACACAACCAACCCCACAATTGACACACACCTTACCATACCCTCCCATGGGGGAGTAAAGCCCCTACATCACAACTTCGGAGCGGAAGGACAAAGACCCCCCCGGCCTTAATTTTGTATACAACGATTCCTATATCGCATATACATGAAGACCCTTAGATAGCAGCCTTTTTATGAATGGTAATTATTGTAAATCATTTTCATTTTCAAATCCATGTGTAAATTGAAAATATATTCCAACATGTTATGTTGAAGTATATTGTTGTCTCGCCACCCCAAACGATATGTAGCCCATGTTCAAAAACACCAATTGTACCACGAATGACACGAAATGTTGTAATGGGTATACGCACATGCCATTTCAATCTAATTTCAGTTTGTTCATGACTACTCTCTCATCGCTTTGGAGGATGGGGGTTAGTTGGGTCCGATGGCGGTCGAGCTCGTTGATCGTTTGGCTATTTTGGTGGTTGTTCGCCGATTCCCCATCATGGGTGCCGCGGTCTCTCATTTATTGCGTTCGGACAACTACTCTCTACAGCCAGAACCGACTAATTTTAGTCGTTTGTGGCACAACCGACTAAAATTAGTCGGTTGTGCTTTTGGTCTTTTTCTCCCACCATTTCCCAGAGTTTGATTACCACGAACCAGGGTAAGATTCTTTACAAAAAATGTAGTTCAGGAAAATTTGCCGCTCTTCAAATTATTGACTGGTGAGTCACGGGCAGCTTGTTGAACATGGGTGATCCGTGCAGCATCGCGACCTGATTGTACAAACCGTTTCTGCCGCACCGCTTTCAAGGACGCTTAGTGTCTAGCCCAACCCTTTCATCGGGCTGCGATGTTTCTGTCCGAGACACATACATTGATATAGAGGGGGCCCCTAGGTATTCTCGACGGCAGTATTTCGCCAAGTGGCGTACACCACGGGTGGTGATGTGGTGCGCCCGGATTCGGTTGTTGATTAGCGGGTGTTCCTTTTTCTGGCCGACCACTACGCCTACGGACTCTCACTAGAGGACCTGCGCCGTGCGGCTACCTCAGGCCCCCAAAATGGGCACGAGCAATCTCTAGGGTGTTAAGACCTTAGTTTTCAGGTCATCAGCGACAGTTTCGGTGCAAGCGAGTTGGAGTGTCCAGTATTTTTATAGGACGTGCCCGTCGGAAACTCGCTCTGAAATTATCGGCGTCTGGATCCGCAAGACATGCCGCGGAGAGCAGCGACTCTATCGCTCCTTATTTAGCTGTGAACGACATGAACACGCTTCAAATACGTATTAGAAACCAACGTGATCCAGGGGCGCAGCGTGTTGAATGGTGTCCCGGCCGTGGGTGCTGCGGATATGCACATCATGAGTACGGCAGCTCTCCAGCGGCACCCGCAGCGTGTATGTCACCCTGCCGACAAGGTTAGGCAAGCACTGCCCGTCAAAACTTCCAGTATCCTTTCTGGAAGCACACCTCTCACCTCATTAAACATTCGCTGACGAGTCGTTATATTTTTGACGACTTCGGATGCCGCCAACAATGTCAGCATTTTCGCACTCAGGGACAACATATGCATTTTTAAGAAGCCGCAGTCCGCTACAAGAATGGAAGCATTGCCTCTTGGGACGTTGAAGCTGGGAAAGAGTCATTCGCTGGGCTTGGTTGTCGGTGTCTGTGGGGTCGAAGTAGCGCGTCAATTGGAGGTAAGGGATGCAACTGCAATGAGTGGAACCAATAGCACCCGAGCCAGGTGAGAACATCGACCAATAGCATGGTGACTTGCTAGTGTTTTACGTTGCACGTGCATGTTATGGCGGAGGGGGAAGCGGAGTGTGCACTACGCAAAGATAGAAGTGGCACACATTAATAACACATGTATTCATCATGTGCGTAGCCAACAAAGTAGGTGTTATGTGTAAGAAGCAATCCAACAAAAGTCATCTCTCAAAGGGCATGTATCTACAAATTGTGCATCATTACGTTCCAATGCACATGTATCATGAGCTGCATAACTCCCATGTTCACTTGCATGTCGTCGCATATTGGACAAATCTTTCATGGTGATGCATACGGCTGGGTTGCCACGAATGAGTGAGCAACGTGTTGCAGCATTAGGATGCAGAAATCTCGCAGCGACGAGGTCAAACCGACACATTTGAGGCTTATCATATAGCCTGGATGTGATGACGTACGTTTGCTAGCAGTTGGTGGACAATGAGATGGAGCTTGAAGCGACGCAGTGTACAAAGTATAATTTTACACTCCAAAACATAGTTTAAAATCCCCTGTTTAGCACAATCGACTAAAATTAGTCGGTTGTGCTTTCCCTTCATTTAACAATCAAGACATGCACCAAAATTCTCAATCTTCTCAATATGCACACTCAACCCACTGTTGAGGTCGGTGGAACGCGCCCTTGCAATAGGTTGCGCTGTATTTGTTGACAGTAATAGTTTCAAGTTGTACAACTTGGAAATTCATATTTTGCCTTTGCGAGCGGTCATTTTCCAATATGGAGGGTCATGTTAAGGTCCAGAATAGTCCACTTACCTGAGCTTGTTTTGGCTTAATTTTCAGTCTAGAGATAGTTTGGAGTGTTGCCAGCAACATGTTGGCAGGATTCTTAAAATCTTCAAATCTATGAAGAGTACTAGCGTTAACTACACAAGGTGCACAACCGACTAATTTTAGTCGGTTGTGTCCGGCTGTAGAGACTACGTCCGCATAACGGAGTTTGTTCGCCGGTCTACTTATGTTCCTTTCCGCCGGGTCTTGGGTTATGTGCGACGGGAGTTGCAACGCCTTTCTATGACCCTTCATGACGCCTTGGGGATCGCATCTTCGAGAAGCTTTGCATGAGGGCTGTGCTGACGTTCTTGCATGCCCTCATGTCCCCAGGGGTTGAACCTGTGGGGTGTTGTTGTTCCACTGCCATTTGCTTGGTGGTTTTCACTGATTTTTTCTTGTAAGATAATTTTATAGTATTTCGTTCTAATTCAATTAATACAAGAAAAGCGGTTAAAACCACCAACAAAAAGGGAAGAAAAGGGAAGGTGAAAAGGCATGATCTAACAAGCAAGAAATAAGGTAAAGAATATTTTTTTACGAAAGTAGTCATGGTCGGAAAGTGGGAAAGCGGAGAAGTGCCGGACAGAAGAGACATACACAAGGCACTGCAGGAAATGCCAAAGTGTAGCATGAAATGGAATGGCGAAAGGAGTTCTTTGCAGAAATTGTCTCTCGTTTAGGGCGGAGCCAGGGAAATAGGATTGTCTCGAATGTCGGGTCACTGCAATTTTAGACTTTCAGGCGGGAGAAACAAATCGTCATGACAAACATTCACATTTAAAAATTGTATAACAATGAATACCTACATTACTTTTTATCCCAACACACAAACATCATAATGTATCACAGTAAAGCACACACACCGGTTTATGGATTGAAACTACATGAATGCCATTTGGTTGACAGCGCGCACGAATGCTGCCAGCCCAAAGCAGAGGACAAACGTGCAACACGGACGGTGACAAAGATGGATACAGGCGGTCAAAAGGTGGGTGGCGTCGCGTCATGTTGAAAAGTTGAAAAATACGTTCAATTATTTACTCTCACGCAGCGCTGCTGCTGTTGACACACTCACCTACTCTTACTTAACTGCCCTTCCCTTGGTAGTACGACTTCAGCAGCTTCTTCACCGTCAGATGCACATCCCCGTCTGATATCGAGTCAGACTGCATCACGGCCTTGCTCACCAATATGGTAACATCAAAGGACGGCGAGTCAACCCACACCTGTACAGTAGTATCAAGGGGGTTCATAGCTTCACAGCAAAGAAAGCTGCCACAGCGAAGACCACACGAAGCGCATTGGGACCCTTCCCCCCCTCTCACCTTTCCGTTCATACCTACTGCGATCTCAAACTTCAGCGCCGCACCCAATTCTTGAAGGACGGTGCAGGGCGGGCGTGACAGTAACCTGAACGGTGCGCAGTCATGCCAAATGCTTACGACGTCAAAACGTGGGCCAACATTAGTGAGCATTCACAAGACAGTTCCAAAGGTAGTCAGTTGGACGGACCTGCGCGCTAACAGACTGTTGCACCCGTTCAGATAGCCACCCTTGAGGTGCCCCAGCCCAGAAGCCTGTAGTGAGCAGTGCCGCCAGCAGGCATTCAGTCAGAGACAGACCCGTCTATCTGGAGTATGGGATGGTCGTGATGCAGTAGAAGACAGATGAACTGCTGCCGTACTTACCTTCCCAGTTGCATCCACACAGCTCAGAATGGCATCCATGTCCCTATGCGCCTGATCCACCCGGCAGTATACCACGTCTCCCGCCTGTCATTCAGCGCCCATGTCAACAAAACTTGCCCGCAGAAGATTTCTCTCTACTGCGATGAGAAGGGAGTAGAGTGGATGCAATGGTGTGCAAGGTTGGAGGGTGTGACAGAGACTCCATGCCTGCAAGTTTGGTCGGTTTCTGCGTGTGGCTCCCTCGAAGGAAAGCATGGGCAAGAGGGCATTGAAGGGGCCCCCGAGGTCCACCGTAAAGTTCTGACAAATATGGCAGTCTGAATCATTGCCTCAGAAAGCCAACAGCTGGGCGATGACATGAAGAGAAGGGTAGGCAGAGGCGTGGTGGCGTGTTCAAACCTCTCCAAACTTATCTGTTATGACCCCAATCACGAGGTCATCCTTACAAGGAATGTACCTGAATGTGTTTGGCAGTGAGAGGTGTCAGTGCAGACCCTACACATGGAGACAACAACCGTGAGTGGTGCTTCTTTGCGGCTTTGGCCAAATGCGAGGGTGGATGAGAGCGCGTGCGTGTGTGAAAATATCATCAAAAAGACTGCTCCAGCATGTGTATGTGTGATCTTGTGCGTGCTTGCAGCCTGTCTGCGTGCTTGGTTGCCCTGAGAGCCGCTTTGATACCACAGCAAGTGAGAGTGTCACGTTTGGACACCACACCCACCGTTTCTGGACACCTTGGACCCACAGCTTCCCGGTGGAGGTCTGCTGCGCCAGCCCGGCTTTGGTGGAGCTCAGGTACTCCCCATCCAGCTGCAGGCCCGGACCCACCCGAATCTGCCCTGATTCCGGAAGCTTCATCACTCGGTCTCCGGGAAGCACCACCTGCGCGCAAGCCGGTGCGACGGAACGGCAGCACGGCGTTTTCTTAGAAGAGCGTGGTTACGACCTTGCAGTACGGCGCTTCAACCCTCTTACTGCTCGTCTGGCAGCAACAGCTGCAGGGAAATTCAAGCTCAAGAAAGACTTAGGACAGCTCCGATTTCACGCCGCTGCTGAATGATACGCCAACACACCTGTCCGACTAATGTCTCGCCGTTATTACTGATGTCGGCCATTGTCGCAGCGCGGCGTGGCCAGGTGAGCCGCTCTGCAGACGTGTCCCACTCTCTGTGAAGAACGACAAGGTCCCTTCACAGCTCGACGACCACAACTTGGATCTGATCCACTATGAGGCGGCGCGGTGCCTCGCTTGAGCACACGGCCAAAGAGTCGGCGGTTTTGAGCTAATCTTTTGACTCTGCGACGAACTGCGACATACAGCATTATTTCCTCCCTGCTCCCGCCCGCGCAGCCTCCCTGCTCTCATCGCCGTCGACGATGGTACCTGTACTAAGGATCCTTAGTAATAGATAGTAGCAGTATTACCGTTTAAATACATCCGCCGGTGACTCGGGGGCGACCGTAATTATTTACTTACCGGGCAAATATGCTTACTTACAAGGCAGATATACCGGGCAAATGTAAAATGACTACCGGGAAAATCCTTACCGGACAAATACCAGGCAAATACCGGGCAAACACCGGGCAAAAACTTACCGGGCAAATCTAATAACTGTACTGCTGGCAAATCAATTAACAGGCACCCGTACCTGTATATCTCCCTGTATATTCGCGATTTCATAATTTTACAGTTAAAAACAGAGCGATGGCGGCATTCGCCATCCATCGCCCTTCAATAAGTTTCAATTAATTGCGAAGAAAGCAGTGGCGGAAACCACCGATGAGAAAGTGGGGAAAACAGGACAGTAAAACTCTTGACTGCGTGTTATATTATTGACTCGAGATGGTGGCGGTATTCGGGATTATATTCGCGATTTATGTGTGGAACGGTGCCAGTGCCATTTAAAATTAAACAAAATCAGTACGCGGTACATAGCTAGTCATTGATTATTTATCGTAATGACAACGTGACAACTGTACAGTTCCGTGATACAAAAAACGTGACCGGCTTTTTATCCAATTTATGAAATAATGCGAGGCGAGGAAAAATGGAAGCAGAAGCACCGAGAGTTCTGCCCCTGGATCACGTTTTGCGAAAGACATGAAGCGAGGATATCCGCTTATATATAGATGAAAGATAAATAGCTATATGTGTAGGCGATGACCTGGACAGGCGCTGGACTCCTGCTGTCCATCAGATCATCAGGTGAGGGGTCCCGTCGCCGCAAGACTAGGGTTGTTTCGCCCCCGGCATCCACGATGCCGTCAGCTGTCAGCATCAACTAGCAATTGCCAACAGCGACCCGCACGGCTCCAACGTATAGCTAGTCCAAGGCTCCCCACACGTTTGTCATTTGATACACGTGCTTTCCAATACACTAATCTTGCGCTCTGTGCCCGTACGTTTTCAATCCGTCGGCGGCCCCATCGCTTGCGGCGAGGGAGACCGTCGAAGACAGAGAAGCGGAGAGAAAGCAAGACGATATACCGTTGCCAAGACGACTTTTTCGAACGCCAATCGCACTCGCATACCTCCATTCACATTTATATTAGGAAACGATTCAAATGCTTGCATCATCTCCTCTTGCGGTGCGGGTGAGAGAGACGTGCCTAAGTCGCAGTGTCGGCAGTTGCAGCAGCAGCAGCTGCAGTGGTGTCGCTGTTGGTGGCGTGAGTCGCTCGAGCCGCCGACTCCTGAGCCGACAGAGCGTCAGCGCGAGCCGCGCTGGTTTGCAGAAGAAGAATCCGATATGTGCAATCGCAACTCATAGCAGCTCCTCAGACGAAGATTTATGTGCTGGCTTCGAGCCAGATGCGGCGGACTTTGTCAGCTTCTTTCGCACCAGCGCTCCTTACATCGAGGGCCACCGCGGGCGCACGTTTGTCATTTCCGTCCCCGGCGATGTCGTCGATAACGAAAGCCAATTCTTCCCTTTCCTGGAGGATCTTCTCGTTCTGAATGGCCTGGGCGTGAGGGTGGTGCTGGTGTACGGATGCTCGGCGATCGTGAATAAACAGCTGAAGGAGCGCGGGTTGCCCATAATGTTCGTCGGCGGCTACCGCGTGTCGACACCAGAGGTGATGCAGGTGGCGATGGAGGTAGCAGGAATGGTGAGACTTGAGATCGAAGCTAAGCTCTCTCGGGGACCCTCGGTATCCGTGGTTCGGCGGCACACCCGCGATGCGAATCAGTTCCGCTTTGCACCGCCCGTGGGCGTCGTCGGCGGCAACTACACGACAGCGAAGCGGAGAGGTGTGGTTGGGGGAGTGGACTTTGGGTTCACGGGCGAGGTGCGCTTCATTCAGGGCAGCAGCATCGAGGAGCAGCTCAAGGCAGGCAACATTGTGGTCCTGTCTAGCATTGGATTCAGTGCTGTTGGAGAGGTGCTGAACTGCAACTATCAGGTGTGTGCAGTGCAACAGTACCATTCTTTTCATAAAAGTGCCGCCTTCACTCAAGAGTTTGGCATCTTGTTTGGAGTATCCTTTCACCCCTTCCCCCCCTTCCTGCGAAGCTCAGCATATGTATGTGCAAGCCCGTGCTCCTGCTGGTGTGAACTGGCAGCAGAGCCACTGCAATCCCACTTATCCAGCTGTGTGTGCTGACTCGTAGGATGTGGCCTCCCATGCGGCGATTGCACTGAAAGCAGACAAGCTCATCTGCATGACAACAGAGTCTGTTCGCAACCTGGAGCTGCCGGGCTGGATGACGCTGAAGGACGCGGAGAAGAAGGTGCTAGAGCTGACTGGGGTGCTGCCTCAGATGGTAAGTACAACCCGTGCTGTTTGCTTCGTCATGGCTGCCACCTATCGCTCAATGTTGAACAGAGTGAGAGTTGTTGCTTTGGATGTGCGGGGGGCCAGTCTCACTCAGCAGTTGATGGTGTGTTTCCCAAAGGACAAGAGCAGCATGTTTGATTCGGTGGAGATCGAGCAGTCTGGGAGCGTTGAGATTGTGGAGGGGAATAGCAGCCAGGTGTCGTGGACGTGGGACCTCGATAAGTGGAGGTCGGATGGCGTCCCCATGGAGATTGTGTCGTGCGTGGCTGTCTGCACAAACGGCGTGAAACGAGCGCATCTGGTGAGCCTACAACACGAGTGCATGCAGTGTTATCGCGACTTCGCGTGATTGGGTGGGCAAGAGAGTGACCTATTAGCGATGTGCTTGGGTAGGTTGACGCAGCAATGGATGGGGGGCTGCTATTGGAGCTATACTCCAGAGATGGCATCGGCACAATGGTGAGGGGCTGATGGCATGACGGGTGGTCACTTACTCACAGGGGTGGCTTGTTATGAATCTGTTCGATGCTGAGGGTGCGTTGGGTGAGATGGTTTGGTGGGGTGAGATCGAGCATAACAGTTGTGGCAATGCACTTCGCTTTGGAAGGTGTCGTCTGATTTTTATGAAGGCATTCAGCCCGCGACTTTCCGTGACATCGAGGACATAATTCAATTACTGCGGCCACTGGTTCGTGCGGGGGTCGTCGTCAACCGCAGCCCCGAGACGCTGATGGAGGAGATAGACGACTATACGGTAGTGGTCCGTGATTCCAAGGTGCGGCCACCTGCGGAGATTTTGCCTGGAATGCATCTTCCAAGGTTCGTTCTTCTTGGAGAACGCGGTTTCCTTGTTGTTAATATTTTCGTTTCGTGTTGTTTCGTCCCGTCTGTAGGTACTGGGCTGCGCGCAGCTGAAGAACCTGGGGACCAACTCCGCGGGTATGAAGTGTGCGGAGGTGGCCGCGTTTTGTGTGGACCCGAGCTATCGCAATGGAGGGCGCGGCGACAGCCTGCTGGATTACTTGGAGCAGAAGGCGCGCGAACAAAACTACGACTACCTGGTCCTACTTACAACTCGCACAGCGGACTGGTTTTGCTGCCGGGGGTTCAAAGAGGCCGGCGTTGCCTACAAAGCGGAAATCCTTCCGGAGTCCCGAAGGGCCAAGGTGAGGACGGGTTATTGCGTACACTGCCTGTGTTCGTCTACCTTTTTTCTACGGTATATGACGATGCGCCCTCGCCGTTCTGAAAGCGTTTCCGTGGCCGTTTCAGATTGACCCTTCGAGAAACTCAAAGGCCTACAGCAAGCGTCTCGTGCCTGTGCCAAAGACGGGGCTAGCGCCAGCGGGAAAGCGGATCGGGTTTTAATCTCGCTGTTGCCTTTCCCCGTCCGTACCCCGCCGTCGACCATAGTACGCGCTTTGTGACACGAGCAAGCGGAGTGTATGTTTGTTGCACGTTAGGTACCCGCCAATGCCATCGTGAGTACACTAGTACAGCATGCCTTGGACGGCACATCCTGGTTAAGTACTCGGCATGTCGGCTGGTGCAATACTGCAATGGAAAGCATTCTATATCGCTATATTATGCACAGCCGAAAAACACGATATGTCATCAAAGCACTACATACCCTTCGGCGCCCGGCGAGCTTGTGGTTCCGCGGGATGGAGACTTTCTATTGGTAAAGTCCAAATGAAATTACACATGTTGTCACGACACGCACGTCAGGGGAATGCGTTTGCGAATTGAGCGCTTGACCGGCTGCACCTTCAGCCGAGACAACGAAAAGGGCTCGACCGCGTTGTGTAGGGTACACAACGCCTTTTATTTCAGGTCGCGTGTTTTATTGTGTCGCTCTCGGAACTCAGAAGAGCTCATCAGCAGCCGCAGGCTAACTCACGGATTGGCTGTGGCTTTTGAACAATGGTACTAATTGGCGGTCCAGCGGAATTGGTGGTGCCTGAGGAAAGCGCTGGAGCCGCGCACACCGCCGGCAGCGACCAGGCAGGGTCCCACATTTGATTGCACTCCACCGCCAGCACTTGAGAAAGCTCATCCAGGAGATCAATTGAAATCGTGCGACTGCCGCGCGTTCGGTTGCGCCGGTGGTATGTATTTGCAAGGTCCAGCGCCTCTGAGGTCGGTGTGCGCCGGTGCGTGCTCACCGGCGCATAGTCGGAGCCCATAAGCAAGGGAGTTGAGACCCCGGGAGGCGCGCCAAGAGCGGGCTGAGGCTCATTCACGATATCATCAAGGTCCTCCAGCTGCTCGGCTTGAGTTTCCGCTGACGTTCCTACATATGGTGTGAAATAGTTTTGGTATAAAAGCGCCATTTTGCTACGCGCCAGTCGGTGGCGGTGAGAGTGATCTGCAGTAGACGCATGCTCAGGGGTGATTTTTTCAACTCAACTAGCAGGGTGACTTACCAGTGCTCTTCCTCCTCCCCGCGCGCGAAAACGTGATCGACGTTGGCCAACGCATCTGTGCTGAAAGATGGCCCGTGGCAAAAGAAAATTATGCGTTGAGTGTCGTCGACTTCCTTTCTTTCCAGGTCTTGCTTGGCGTTTGCTCTGGTGTCACGTCACCCGAGCCGGACTCGCAGGAATGCCTCTATTGCTGCAGTAAAATGTTACCTATGTCAGAACCGTACGGGATAAGGCTGCTTGAAACCGCCGTGCGCGCCCGCGCGTCGCACCAGGCGCAGCGAGTAGAATATAGTGTATTTCTCGACACGCGACAGCTTCTTTCTCAATGGGAGCTTGAAGAGAGGATTCGCCTGGCGCTGTTTGCACGAATATGATGGCACGTCTGCAGAGGGTGCCCGTCTGTTGGAACTCTTAGGAGCTGTCCTCTCAGCGCCACACCACGCTGCAGGTTGTAGTGCGCTCATGTGCTGTGCCTTCGCTAACACGGTACCCGTACGCTACTGGCTACATAGGTAAGAGGTATCGGTACTGGGTATGTTAGTTCATGTACGTACAATGAGATGGAAGCAGTAGCAGCATTAGTACTCTATTGCTTCAAAAAACTATCCTTAGTACAGGTACCCGTACCAATGAGACTGTAGCAGCGTCTCGGTGCTATATGCCTAAAGCACCGAGACGCTGCAGAAAATGTAAATAATGTAATCCTTATGCGCGCGAGCAGCTTAACATCTCGTCTTTCTAGGATGGCTGCAAAGTTCACCTAAAAACCGGCCTTAAAATGTGTGCACGTCAGACAAGTGTGCAGGGAAGCACAGCTGCACTTGAAACACAATGAAATGTTTCTTACAAGAAGAAATAGAGGAAGCTAGGGTTGGGCTGCAAACATGCAGTCGACATTAGGGGATTACATGTTGCACTGCAGTTTCGGAGGTTGCAAGGGGGGTATTGAAGACTGCGGCGACTGTAGTGCAACATGCAATAAGGGGGCTGCGGTGTGGGATTGCAATTACTTCAGGCGTACTGCAGCCCCCCATAGGGGGTTGAAGTATATTTGTGACATTGATATTTGTGTCCTTCAATTGCGCTTTCATAGTCACATGCATGTTTGTTGTATATCTGCGTCATATATGCATGTTGTGTGTGAGTAAAAAGCTGCGAGCTTGGGTACAACATTACAAGATGTTTGTCTTGCTGGCTGAAGGAGAGGTGAAATAGGGCGAAGGCAAGAATTGTTGACATGAATGGGAGCAAATGTATCTAGATAAATAATCTACGGAGGTCTCCTTGTCCATCCCTCTCCGTCGATAGTAACAACATAATATAAATCATACATGAACAAACATGGTCTATCGGTACGATAGAAATGAAAAACATTATGCCGATATCTCCAAGATGCGCAGTCCGCTCCCGCCGCTCGAGGGCGTTGATCATCCTAGTTGGCTAGCATGGGCGCCCGCCGGCGGCGCAACGGCGGAGGCCCCGGAGGGGGGTGCGCTCGCATGCCCGTCGGCATCCCCTCACATCCCCGTGGTGAGCGCTAGAAACCCCGTAGACGTGCCAAGCTTGGCGCGGTCGGGGATTAAGAGGGCCGGCACTGCGATCCGCGCGATCGGCAGCTGTCAAGAAAGCCTTGTACACGTGGCTTTGAATAAAGAATTTATGTATACATCCGGCCCCAAAATCCCCCGCTCGGCCCGTCCGATATGTCTTTTCGTGGCTAGATACTACTCGATGCCGTCCTACTTGGGAGGGATAGGGCATGTATCTCAGGAGCGTGTGGTGGCGATGAGGGTACGGGCGGATTAGCGGTGGGGCGCGCGTGTCGAACATGGCGGCGAACAGCCGGGAAGCACGGCCAAGAAGGGCGCTCGCTAGCCGTCGACCATCCATGGGCCAATCGCGACTTCCCGGGGAGCGAGGCACGACGTTACGCAGGCAGGAAGCAAGTCGCAGGCGGAGAAGCGGATCGGTCTAGCGGCGGCGATCCTCATGATCAGCCGCCGCCGGGGAAGCCATGTACGGAGGGATGTTTCGGAAATTAAATAATGTCCGCACCCGGCGTAGAGGTTACTGTACCCGCTGATATCTTTTAGTTCCCCCAACCGAGATCGGAAACGTATGCAAGGGAGTGGTTACCATCTCGCCTACGAATGATACGGGTGGGCCCACTGTTCTTTGGGGGGACGCGAGGAGGGTACGGTCTTATCTACGGCGCCGGGTCTATGGCTAGTCGATAAGGGCGCTCACTAGCAACTAACTACGTCGTCTAGCCACATCTCCCGGGGGTAGGAGTAAGACAAAGCGGCAAGGAGGCTCGTCGCGACGGGGGGACCGACACGATCTGGCGGCGACGACCCTCCGGGTCGCCCGCCGCCGGAAAACCCCGCACGGAGGGTTTTGAACAATTTCCGTGCCCCGCGGTCCGTCGGATCCGGCTACGGTGACCTGCCCTCCCGCTATCGACACTCACTATCGCTAGACAAACCTATTATATGAGAGAGTGGGCCCGGGTTAACGCGGAGGCCCACGCTAAAAAATGTCTGCTCGGTGGACGCGCCATCGGAGGGAGAGGGCTAGGCCGTAAGAGGGATTGCTAGACAGGTACCCGGGTACCAAACACAGAAAAGCTGAGGAAATGAGGGGGGAAATCTAGGCGCGGAGGCAGGAGCGCATGCTTTCCACTTCGTTTGTTTGTCTTGCCCCCCCCCCCCCCCCCCCCCCCCCCCCCCCCCCCCGCTTGCCTTCGAGGTGACGGAACATCCGTTGTGAGGAACGCCGTTGTGTCGAGTACAACCATGCGACAACACATTGCATGACATTGTACAAGTACTCGTTACTTAATTCAATTCGTGCTTTTCCATCGGAAGGAAGTACATCGTGGGTACGTCGATACTGCAATTTAGCGAGGGTATTGATGCGCATTGTAGAGCCAATACCTCCCGGTACGTACATGTACGCACGGTAAATCTAACTAGCTAGACGACGCGCTAGATGTGGTTCCCAATGCTGAACGAGGTTCATAAAGCTGAACGAGCCGCGACACTAGTCTTTTTGCAACGGTAAGAGAGCCGTAGCACATGGTACGAGGACAAAGCGAGAACGTGTGCAAGCTAGCTAGGCAAAACCTATTTACCCCAGTGCAGTAGAGGGAGGTGACAAAAAATTATAACAATTCCTTTGTTTGATTACAACATATTGTTAAACACTAAACAACCATACATTTTCTCATCTCTCCTTCCATCCGCACTTCCACTTGTATTGACATCAACAGCAAGCAAAATAGAACAGTTTTGTGTATGCACTTGGCTCTCAGAAGACAAACTGCCACACCGCGCCAGGAGGAGCGGTAACGACCTTGAGGCGGAGTCTACGGGATGCGACGGCGGGGTCGACGAGCGATTGCGTGAGGAGGGTTTTTTGCCAGCCTTTCCCCTCTTATCTTCGGCAAGACCGAAGTCACGCGGGAGCTAGATTAGGGTGGCGCGTCGCCCCTTCCGAACGCCGATCGGCCTAGGCCGGTCGGCACCCCGTTTCTGTGGAAGCGGGCCGTGCATCGTGAAGGTCGAGCAACAACTTTCATTTTGTATTCTTGACAAGTGGATTTATTTTTAATTTGCGTTTTTTCTTGTTTACAATCCATTTCGGATGTTGTTGCTTAGGCGGGGGGACTGTGACAATTACTGCGGTTGCTTACAGTTTTTTCAACCCCCAAGGAACGTCGGCACACATTGCAAATAGGTATGCCGGTAGGTGTACGTGGTCGAAGAGTACCCGGACAAGTCTTTGCTTGCAAGTGTCCTATATGATGGCTAAGCTACCGATGGCCGTTAGACAGAAGCCAATCCAATTTGTTGGTATTGTTGTAAATCATTTCTCATTTCTGGCTACCTAGCCTTTGATGGTCGAGTTGGGCATGCCTGACCTATCCTCATGTGCGACTCCGGTCATGCCGGAGCTAGAGGTGAAGGGAGGCGGGAAAATCCCTCGCTCATGTCGTCGAAGGCCCCGAGTCGATCCACGCACACCCTCGTCCGAGATAATAGCCGCTCCTCCCGTCGCAATTCTCCACCTAGCGTAGATTTCCCCCTCCCTTCGGGGCAGTGGGGAGAATACCGTATCCACAGCCGGTTGCCGTCTGTCCCTCCTCCTATCGCATTCGTCATGTCCCGGTCGGCTGTCATTTGTTTCCGGTATCGGATGATCCGTAAAAATACCGCCCGTATCCTCCTCTTGTGGTTTACGCTGCCAGGGGAACGCCGTGTACGGTGTGCTTTTGCGATAGCCCTAGCACACCGCATGTGGCATCCTAGCGTCGATGGTGGGAACCAACGAGAGGAGAGGTTGGGTGGGAAAATAATTTCGTGGCTCCGACCTCGAAGGTGCCGGGTACGGACATTTTAACCGGAACCCTCCGTACATGTTTTTTCCGCCAGCGGCCGATCTAATGATATCAGCGCCAGCAAACCGTGCCCCTCCTCTCGTCGCGGTTTCCCTCCTCGCCCCTAGTGTCGAGCTCCACCCCCTGGATGGGTATGCTTGATGTCAAAAGCGTTGGTCGACGTCGAGCGAACGCCATGCAATGGCGTTGCTTCCTGGCTGTCCGCCGCAAGCTTCAACATCCGCGTCCCACCGTTGATCCGACGGTACTCTCCTCGCCATACAATATGTGAGGTGCTACTTTGATTAGTCTAAGTTGGCAACCTTAGACTAATAGTAGAACCTAATATCTGGATCTTATTATACAACGCAGAGAGAATTAATAAGATTGTCTTAAGAACATGGTTTCTTACAATCTGGGTGTGGCGTAAATATGGTATGTACTATGTACAGTCTGGGTCTTCTTCCCATGGCCGGTAAGTCCCCCCCAAACACCGTCGATCATCTTATGTTCCCTTTCGACGGTGTTTGGGGGATGTGCGGCGAGAATTTATGCAACGTCGTTTTGCTACTCTTCATGGTGCTATGGGTATCTTCGCGATGATTGCATGACTTCAAAGCCGATGCTGCGGCAGCATGCCTCCATGTTCCTCGGGCTTAGGCTTGTCGGGTTCTTTCCTTCTTTTCCCCTTATGATTCGTGTTTTACTTCTTTCCATATAATAGTTCTTTTCTTATTAAAATGTAAATGAAACTGATTTATAACATTACCGATTCAATGATTGCTCGTTCCCTTGGGCGTTCTCTGGGCGTTTCATGTGATCAATCCGCTAGGCCGCTCGTTTCTTAGGGCTTTCGCAGTGAACCGCTAATTCAAACCTCTCTAGAAAAAACCGCAAACCATGAAACCACTAGGAGTAGCAACATCGTCTAAGATGTACCTGTATACAATTTTGAATTTTTGATTTTTTGTTTTTGCACATAAGTATGAAAGAATAATGTGTTGCTAACCTCCACGAGACGCGACCTAATCTAGCCACTGCGAGGGCGATGATCAGCCAAGCTAGTCAGCCGGCGTTCGTCGGAATGGGCCTATTTGACCTCTAGTCATGTGCGACTCCGGCCGTGCCGAAGCTCGGTGGGGAAGGCAAGTGAAAAACCCCCTCGCCTTGGTCGTCGACAATCCCGGCTCGATCCACGCACACCCACGTCCGAGATAGTCGTTGCTACTCCCGTCGCAGCTCGCCTCCTAGATTAGGCTTCCCTCCTCTTTCGAGGACTTGGAAGGAAACAAGGCTATAGCCTCATCCGGTGTCGGGCTGACGCTCGTGCCTCCATACCAGTATTTTCTCACGTCCACGGTTCTTCGCCGTATGTTTCACAACACTTGATTGATCGCGCTAAATCCGTCCGTATCCTCCCCCGGCGATTTACGCTGCTCGGGTGTGTTAGAACTAGCATTGTATTACCCATTGCTTATGTACAAGGTAACTAGTCCTTATCTTATTACTTAGTGTTGTACTAATAGCGGTACTCTATTTCCCCGTTAGTGGCGGTCGGCCGGCCCTGCCGGTGCCTTTACCGGCTGCCATCTCTCTCTTTTCACTTCTTTTGTCCCCACTGCTGGCCCCCTAGCGGGGCCGGCTAGACATCCCGTGTAACCATAACTTCCAAACTCCAACAGGTTATGGGCCCTCTACAACGTTACCCGGGATAGTCAGACCTCCGAAATACGGCAACCCCAAGTAGGAGAAGAGCGTGTAACCCAGATACTCGCTCTGAAGTCAACACCGACGCTAGCCGCCCAAGTTCCCCCGTGGCCGCCCTAGGCTAGCAGTACCGCCTCCGCCACCCAAGGAGAAGAGCGTGCAACTTGGATACTCGCTTGAACTACCACTACCGACACTAGCCGCCAATGGTCACATATGGCCGCCCTAGGTTGGTTGTCTACACCACCATGCTAACAGCTCACCGATGCTATCGACCGGATCCGGTTTCATAATCAAATTTAAACCGATTCGCGAAAATTCGGCCCGCGCGTACTTTAAATAGTACTGTTTTTGTTTTTTTTCCCGAGGCAACGCCGCAACGCTCATCTGACAAAGCGAGGTTCTAATCTTGCCCACGGCGAAGGGGGGGGAGTCGACACGATAGCGCCCGACTATTCTTTTCGAGTGCCTACACGCTTGTGGCAGCCCAGTTGGCTTTTCCCCGTCCTCGCCGGTCGCTCTCATGCGATAGCTAATTCGCCCGTGGACGGTTTTCCCGCTACATGTCAGACTAGTACATTAAGCAGTAAATTTGGACCAGTTTATTGTCGGCAACTCGCCGGTAGCATCCCGTTCTTGTGAGCACCTATAGCGTCACCTACCCGGCTTGAGATACCGCTACCCGAACAACGCCTACGACCAAGATGGCTCCTTCCTTGAAGACAAGCAAGGGCGACGACAAGACCTAAGCTACCTTGAGGGGGAGTGTTAGAACTAGCATTGCATTACCCAGTGCTTATGTACAAGGTAACTAGTCCTTATCTTATTACTTAGTGTTGTACTAATAGCGGTACTCTATTTCCCCGTTAGTGGCGGTCGGCTGGCCCTGCCGGTGCCTTTGCCGGCCGCCATCTCTCTCTTTTCACTTCTCTTGTCCCCACTGCTGGCCCCCTAGCCGGGCCGGCTAGACATCCCGTGTAACCATAACTTCCAGACTCCAACAGGGTGCCGCCTTTTCGAGTAGTTTGACGTTACGATGACCCAAAGGCAACTTGTCGAAAACCTCGTACCGATTAGTAGGGGAGGGGTTGGTCGAACACATGGATCGAGGCGTCGTCCTCAAAATATGTTGGGTACGGAAAATTTGTCACCGAAACCCTACGGACCGGGACTGTCCGGCAGAGGCCGATCCTAAAGACCTCCGCCGCAAGGCCTTGTCGCTCCTCCGGCTGTAACCCTCATGCGGCATGCTTCGCGTCTTGCCTCACCCCTAAGGGAGGCTCGACATCCACACGGCTAGTCAACGTCTAGCGAACGCCCTTCCTTGACGCTACTCCATACCTCTCCGTCGCCAGCTCCAACGCCCACCTTTCGCCGTAGATCTATCCGTACCCTCCTCGCCGCCAAATAAATACGTAGATGCATGTCCAGCTACCTGAGCTAGAGATTATTCATGGAGTATCCAACATTAAAAATTACTACTGGACTGTCCGTGCGGGAGATCTTGGCCTTGGTTGTACATTCAATATTCGTAGAAGGCCTACGTACCGAAGCTTCGCAATAGCTCGGATCGCAGCCGCCGGATTCACCCCGCCTAGCCCCCAACCGTGCCAAGCATGGCACAGCTCTAGGCTACCAAAGACGAGCCGGGAAGCACCGCTAGGGCAGCGCGCTCTCTAGCAATTGACCAATCATGTGGGACTCGAGCCTCACTTGGGGGCGAGGCGAGACGCTATGCATGCTGGAGAAGGGTCGCAGCCGGAAGAGTGACACGGTCGGGCGGCAGAGGTTCCCCCGATCGACCGCCGCCGTTCAAATTCGGTACGGAGGGTTTTCGGTTGAGTATTTCCGTACCCATAATCTTTTTGTGGAAAGCGCCCCGATCCATGTGTTCGACCAACCCCTCCCTAAGTCGGTACCCAACCATCGACATGAGTGCCTCAAGCAGTGTGCCTAAGGTTATCGCAACGGCTGCTCGAAAGGCGGCCCCTTGGTAGCGGAAACAACCGGGGGGGGGGGGGGGGGGGGGGGGGGGGGGTTACGGGCGGATACGGCGGATCCGACGGGTGTTCGAAAACATGCGGGAATGGACCGGTGAAAGGAGAAAAATCAGGCACGGAGGCACGAGCGGTAGCCGAACACCGCTTGCAGCAATGAATTTCTCTTCCTTTGTAGGCCCCGTACAGGAAAGGAAGTTTACGCTAGGTGGCGAGCTGCGACATGAGGAGCATCGTCTATCTCGGACGGGGGTGCGCGTGGATCGAGACGCGACCGTCGACTACTTGAGCGACGGGGATTTCGCCTTGCTTTCACCGGCCCCTAGCTCCGGCACGATTGGAGACGTTTAGGAGCCTAAGTCAAGTAGACCCGTCCGGACGAGCGCTGCGTGACGAGCTTGGATGATCAGCGCCCTCGCAGCGGCTTGATCATGCCACGCATCGTGGAGACCAACCATACATGTTTTTTCATATTAGCACGCATACAAAAACACGCAAAAATAGAAAACCTGTGAAGCATATTGATTTGACGTTGTCGTACTCCCGGTTTGACCATGCGCATTAGGAGAAGTTGCAAAAGGTGGTTCACGGCGTAATGCCTAATCCTAAGACCCCATATAGGCAGATTAAGGGACCGGCCAAAGATAGCAGCCGTGAATTCGGTATTGTTGTAAACAGTTTCAATTTCAGCTTTCACTTCAATTTCAGTAGTCGCGAGCGGATTGGATAGCATGCATATTGAGATTATCTGATGCGCAAAGGCTCGGACCGAACTTAGCGTGCTTTGCACCCAACGACAACAAGCAAGGCCGCCAACTCGCTACGCCCCATGCAAGGCTTCATGCGTTGCCGCGCTGCCTTTCGACACCACATCCACCGGGAGACGCTTGACTCCATCGTCAACGCTCTCAAAACCCGCTACCCCGCGGGCATCCGCACGCATACATCTAGGCAAATTTAAAGCGCACAGTAACTCTACGGGTAACGACCTTGCGGGCGCGCTAGCTAACAAGGTCGTTGACAAAAACCCATCGGACACATAAATGACATCATACACCACAAGTGCAAAGGTGTCGACGGGCAAATGGGCATAGCCTGACATGCTAACCCCCAACTCAAGGGTGCCCCCACCCCATACCGGTATGCGATGGCAACGCACCGAGTGCCTTTCTAGGCTATACTGCGGAGCGCGCCTCTTATGTTCGGAAGTGGCCACGGTACAATGAGGCTTCCTCAGAGTCTCGTGGGTCCGTATCTTCGTCGACGGTATCGGGCACCTTTATCTATGTCGGGTGAGTGCTCCACAACCGCTATATTTATAGAACACACCCCCCGGCGCCCGTGCTCTTGGTACGTCATCCAACTCGACGATCGAATTATCCGCGTGCTTGAAGAAGAGATCATGCTTGAAGCGGGAGCTACTAAGGGGCGGGACTTGCCGTTGGAGGTCCGCCGAATTCGGCCATGACCTTATTGAGATCGAAATGAGGATATGGTTTGGTTAGACTTCAGGGCTCCACACCGTCATCTTTTTGTTGATGTGACGGTCACAAGTGCTCGCACGAACACCAATATTCCTCATATAGGTGCTCGTCTCCCACTTCCGGGCAGTCTTGCATTGAGAGCTAAGCATGACAAACTTTATGCGGACCTCCGCACTTCCGCTCTGCTTGGCACGCCTTCGGTTCAATCGGTCCATGACTTGTATGCCTTCGATCTGGAGGATGGGGGCCGGTTAGCGCCTATGGCGCCTATGGCGGCTGGATTGGCTGACCGCTTGGCTATTTTGGTGGCACCTCGTTACTTCCATGGCATGGGTGCTGCTAACTATCGTTCTTTGCGCTATGACAATTATGTCCGTATGCAACATTTCGTCCGTCGACCTACTTATGATCTTTTTCGGCGTTTTGGGGGGAAAGTGCGGCGAGAATTCATGCAATGTCTTTTTTCTTCTCTTCATGGTACTTTGGGTTCCTATCTTCGCGACTCTTTGCTTGAAATCAATGATGATGTTGTGGCATGCCTTCATGTTCCTCGGGCATAGGCATGTGGGTTTTTTCCCCCTCCTTTCTCCTTTTCGCTTGGTGGTTTCCACTGCCTTTTCTTGTAAGAACATATTTCTTTAATCAATGATGAAGGCCACTTGACTGATACATGGATGCTTGGCATACCTTCGGTTCAGTCGATCCATGACTACTATCCCTTCGCCATGGAGGATGGGGGCCGGTTGGCGCCGATGGCGGCTGAGTAGGTTTATCGCTTGGCTATTTAGGTTGTTGTTCGTCGCTTTCCTTGCATGGGTGTTGCTGACTCTCGCTCCTCGCGCTCTGACAGTTATGTCCGTATGCAACATTTCGTTCGTCGATCTACTTATGTTCCTTTTCGGCGTTTTCGGGGGGATGTGCGACGTTTGCTCATGCAACGTCTTTCTCCTGTTCTTCATGGCACTCGGGGTTCCTACCTCCGCGACGCTTTCCATGAGGGCAGTGCTGATGCTGTGGCATGCCTTCCTGTTCCTCGGGCTTAGGTTTTTTCCTCTTTCTTATTTTTGCTTTGTGGCCTCCACTGCTTTTTCTTGTAAAAAATTGTTCGATAAACTGATGCATGGCTATGAAGCCGCACGTACCTAGCGATACGGTACGGCGGCCGCCGCGAGGAGCAGGTTTTTAAAATTATTCGGAAAATTGCAGCAGGACCTGTACCAGGAACCTGTAGTTTAGGCCTACATACGAAGGAAGATATCTGTCGCGCGCCCACATGCCTCCTCTGCCAGACGCGCATCGTGCCCGAAACAAAGCGTACGTAGGAGCAGTCCACAGTCTGCGTTCGCCCCGTGGTCGCTTTTGCGGAGGGCTTTGCACGGAGTTTTCTGTGTCTGCGGGTATCGCTGCTGGGCGCGATCTACCGATCCCGCGAATACCTACTTCTCCGAGCCGCCTAGCTGGCATGTCAGTCCGGTTGCTGGGTACAACCGAGCTAGGCAACCTGGGGTTCTCTTACCTGTACTCGGAACAGAGGTACATACTACGTACTCAATAATTCCACATGTGGCTCTGACATGCTCCAAACCTGAAGCTTTGGGCTTGAGAGTAACGCCTACCTCTCGGCAGCTGCCGGCATTGGAAAATTTAGACAGAGGAGCGACTTGCAAACTGCAGGCTCTTTCTGCTCGGGGTTGGGAGCGCCGGTGGTCGTCGAGGCGGCGGCGTGCGGGGCCGGCCGGCCGGGCGGCGCTGTACCTGCACTTCTGAAAAGTGGACACGCGACTCCCGCCGGAAACCGGAAACTCTACCCGGACTTCTTTGCTTCGTTACAGCACGGATTCGAGCACTAACGTGAGAACGAAGCTAGTTTCAGCAAATATAGAGCGTGTTACCTATCGCTCGGGCTGTGCACCTGGCGACTGATCGACAACAGCCGGCTAAGCTGGGCCGCGTGGCCCGACAGTATGCACTGAGAAATTAACTTATCGGGGAAAAAGGACATGCCAAGAGGGTCTTCCGCAGGCTCGGGGCCTGGTTCATCTCGAACAGCGGTGAGTATTTGGCCGTATTTGGCACAAAATGCGTATCCTCAGTGTCGGGAATTTCATCTCGAGTAACACTTAACACTGAGACCGGGCGCTGTGGTGGCGGCTTTTTCAGGCACAGGAGCCTTGCGGCCGGTTTAGCAGATTACTTCCCATCACGAAATGGCTGCGTGCCGCTGCAAATGTGGTGGCGCTGTTATTACAACAACTTATTCTGGGTCTAGAGCAGCTGATTGAGCTGCTGGGCTGCGAGCCAGACAGACGGTGGGAGAATGCGCTCATCCTGCATATGTGGGGCGAGGAGAAGATCGATGCATCGAAGATTGCAGCGCGGGCGAAACAGTTAGCAGACAAGGGCAATACAGAAGATGCACTGAACTTGTACATAAAGGTAGGATCGCTGCCTGGTATACCTATCTATCTAACGCCGCAAGTGAGGCTTTGGTATGATGTGTTGAGAAGAGGTACGGGCATGGTTGTTTCATGCTCAGGTACTGGAGATCCAACCGGAGGACGCGGACGTGATGGATATTGCCGCTGAGCTTCTGGCGGAGCTTGGGGACGCGGAGGGTGCCAGGGAACTGATCACGCGGAGCATT
Source organism: Tetraselmis chui (assembly GCA_026401115.1). NCBI lineage: Eukaryota > Viridiplantae > Chlorophyta > Chlorodendrophyceae > Chlorodendrales > Chlorodendraceae > Tetraselmis > Tetraselmis chui. The sequence goes on from JAPMLY010000638.1 coordinate 53,925, forward strand.
GAGCTACAGCCCAACCGAGGCTTCGGCAAGTATGTGCTGCTGGGGCATCTGGACAGTGGGATGGATGCCATATGTGCATTCGAAAGAGGTCTCGAGCTTCTGAAGAATGAAGCGGCCCACCTTGAAGGTAAGAATTTTTTTTTCAACGCCACTCACACCTGCGTCTCATGCTTTGATTCCTCCTTCTCTCATTACTCAGACCCGTGCGTACCCAGACGAGTCACTGAACACTGTGCTCCCTCTGGATTTGGCCGCAGCTGCTGCCTCCGAGGATGGACCAGGTGGGAAGACCGCAATGAAGGATCTCCCTGACGTCAAAAAGAAAATGGCAGCAGTGTTTGTCGCCATGGCAAAGGTGTACCTCACCGACTGCTTTGAGCAGAGGAACTCGAAAGACGTTTGTGAGGCTCTGTTGGACAAGGCTCTGGAGTACGACAGCGAGAATCCTGAGGCGTGCCAGGCGCTGGCGGACCTTCGCCTCAGTCAGGGTCGACGGGGGGAGGCTTTGCTTCTTATCAACCGTACAGTCGACATATGTGACAACCTTCCGAAGGGGCTTGTCCCCACCTACGATTTCAGGATGGTGACGGCGCGCCTGCTTGTAGAACTGAGCCAGTACGAGAATGCTTCAGTCATTCTGGCAGAGCTGTCCAGTGAGGACGCAGAGGACACAGAGATGTGGTACCTTCTGGGGATGTGCTTCATGCTCATGTCGAGACCAGCGGCGTGCAAGCAGGCACTCACACGCGCGAAGAAGCTGCTGGAAGAAGGCAGCAACGGTAGTGATGCAGCTCTGCTGAATCAGATCGAAGCGCTGCTGCAGCGCCGGACGATATCAGAAGCAGAGAAGGAGCAGTTCTGGAACCCGCGGTGGTGGGTCACAGAAAGCGGCCGAGCCACAGACCACTTGGGTGACTCTGATATTGTGCCAGCTGCCCCGGAGATGCTGGTGGATCTGTCTCCGAACTTGCCCAGCAGAAAACACGGCGGCGCGAGACCTCCCGCACTGCGCAAGAATCTACCTGTTTAGTGATTGCCGAACTTGAACAAACTCAACCATCTTTAATAATTCTCTGCGTTGATGCCCTCCGTCCCCATCAGTGCCCATCAAAAATCATTATTTTCGAAAATTGTCTGCCCTTTGATAATTAGCACCTAAGTAAGTTTTCCTCGGTCCCGGTAACACACGCACACACACACACACTCACTCACACAGCAGAGTGGAAGGAAATGGAGTGGCCTTTCCAGAAACATGCTTGTCTACGCCCGCATGGACCTAGTGAAGCTTGCAGCAGCAAAATGAAGTGACGCATAGGATAAAGTGCAAACAACACTAGAGTTTGATGGGCGCAGAACTACAGTGCAATGCAACGCTGCCCAGCTAAAAAGGAGAAATGCAATAAGTAAAATACCCCATAAAGCAATATTATTGCCCTTGTTTGGCTGCACTCCGGCTGCTTAAGAATGTGATGGCATTGTTGTCAGTAGGATACTCTCTGTTTACATATTTTGTGCTTATGTGAACTATTTCACTCCAGAAACACATATCGCAGACTGTTGCACGCGCAACATAATCTGCACATTTAGACAGCGGTCCAGGCTCTGATTCTCGTGTGTCAACGGGTGAATGGTGAGAAGATTATCTGCTCCATCCGGCACCAATGTCAGGACCACTGGCAGCCATCGCCTGTACACAAATAAGTTCTTTGGGCCATCACTGCCAACCTGCTCTGTTACGACCAACGTGCACGATGAGCTTGACAAGCCTCGGTTTGTTGCATGGTTGGCAGCATCAGCAAGGAACGCCAGCACTCGAGCTACCTCGCCTGGCATATAGCTTGAGGGTCCCATAATTTCAGAGAGGTCATCTACCAGAATAGCGCCGGGGGGTTCTGGCAACAGGTGCATGCATGCGGCGAAACGAAGGAGGTCTTCCGTACTTTCGACGTACTTCAGCTTCACCACCTCAAAAGCCGCGTCGTCGGCTAGGTTCTTTCCAGCTGGAGGCAAAGGACTGCACTGTTCTATCTTGTCCCGTCTCAGCAAACAAATCGCCGTTTTACCTCGGCCGGCTACAGCTGCGGCATAGTTAAACAACAAGGTCGTCTTACCACTGCTCGGCGGCCCACAAAGAAGGCAGCCTGTGCATGTGACAGGAAATCCGGGTAGCCCTTGCAACTCCGTCTCGTAGCCCGCTGCTATGTTGGACACGAAATCTCGGAGGTGTAGGGTCATGAGCTTATATGGTCTGGCCGACACACACTAAACTCCTGATCAGGGGAATTCCTAACCGACTCGCTGACAAACAGCATAGCCAAACGTTTCGATGCCGGATAGGTGCTACAAGTTGTTATGTCTTGCCACGGGCCAGCGGCAGTTAACACGGTCAGTAGTAGGCTATCAGCGTGGCACTCATAGATTGTCCTGACGCCAATCCTCGACACACTGTTGGCTGGGTCTGCGAATTGGAGGCCGTCTTGTATCCGCCGGTAACCCGGGCAGCAGGCGTGCGCCTTAGGCCGGAAACGTACCAGTACAGGTACCTAATAAACCTTACAGGACACCACATGCGGCTAGAGTGAATTGATGTCCGTCAGCAGCGGACAAATAATGTCGTCTAGCAATCCGCCTATTGGCCTGTCACTTTGTAAATGACGGCTTCGGATTAATTTCGCGCCAGTGCGAAAGGTGGAACAAACCTACCGCCCGTATGGTACCTGTGCGGCTGTGCCCTCCCCTCTGTAATATGAAACTGCGATCATCCGCTATAACCTCGCATCTATATTTGTTCTCTTTCATGTATTTATTCCTTCATGAATTTGTTTCCCTCCTTGCTCGTTTATTTTGCTTGGTGGTTTCCAGTGCCTTTTCTTGTAATATTAATACAGACCATTTCTTTCATGTCAACATTAATTGCAAAGAAAGCAGTGGAATCCGCCAGTAAAGAAGTGAAAAGAAAATGAATGAAGAGGCACAGAAGCCTGCACATAAGCCTGCACAGAAACCTCGGAGGCCCCGGAGCAGGGAGGCCAAGCAACAGCAGCTCCACCACCCTCCTCCAGCTGCTGTAATGTTATCCAGTATCAACTCATCCCAGTTAATGTCTCAACATATGTTATGTACCGTACTTGATGGGCCTAATGCATGCTTCCTACTTTTGCTGTGATTTGGATTCCGTGATCCTCTTGTCACTCTTGCCCTTTTGTTTCCCCTCCCATTTTCCCTGTCCGTGCTTATCTCATTTTCCTGTAATCTAGATTACCAAATGCATGCTTTTGCTGACTACGATGGATGTGATATTTTCAGGGCAGCATTCTAGAAAAAAACAATTCCAAAGACAAAATAAATAAGCTGTGGAAACAACCAGCATTTTATTCATTTGTTTTCTGTATTCATTTTATTTAGTGATGGCGCTCTCTTCTAGTAGAATGCTCATCTGGTTCTTCTTGTAAGCAATATCCCTTTCTTCTAGTAGAATCATGTAGATGAAAGAATTAAAAAAATTGAATCGAAGTAGTACGGTACAGGTACAAGTACCTGCATATACATATCTGGTGTTGGCTACTCAGGTTAGCCATGACGGTTGGACTTCCACTCGTGTTCCGCTATAGCTTGGTCCGCCGTCCGCCTGCCCAAAGATCTGTAAAAGGCAGAAAATGCATCAGCTACCGTACCCGCAGTGTGGTTAGACGTTCGATGTCACCGGGAATTCGTATCTTTAGGAGCGTAACCGCACGATCTGACCTACGCCTTCACTACCTACAGTTGCGATCCCACATGCACTCCTGTCGCAACACTACATCTCGCCAAGTGCCGTACATTTTCCCGTCTAAAAACAACGTGGTGCGGAAAAATCGACACCCCAAACGCGTGGCAAGAATTAAAAACCCAGTGTCTCTCTTAAGGCAACGACTAAGCCGTAGTTGCAATGGCGGCGGCGGGAGCGCGTTCACTGCAAGACAGGCTGCGCCGACATTGGCAGACTCAACAGTCGCATACTCAGGTGAGAGGCTGTTACTAGTTCCATTTCTAAGCCGCTGGGCAGATAGAGAGTATTTATGAATCTCATTTCTTAGAGCTGTGACGCAAAGCAGATGCTTTTCACAGCTTAAGATAATGCAGTATTTGCATAGTTAAAAAAACTATGCTTGATTCATGTTATCAATTATTCATGTCTGCTCGGCATACTGTCTGCATCGAAAGGCCCGTTGCTATGCGCTATGATTATTTTTTCTACATGCTCGGGGGAATGACGCGAGCCGAACTTGCGTTTCCTTGCTTTTGAACTCCTAAGGTTACGGTGCTAGCGCTATATATCTTCTATTTCTAAGTGCTCAAGATATGCAAATATCCAATGTGATTTGCTTTTGGAATATTTGTCGGTTGTCTGAAGTTTCGGATGCAGGACTATGCCGGTTATGCCTGACGCGGAGCGTTATCATTCACAGGATGAAGAATCTAGGGACTCAAATCCGGCGAGAAATCCGGGGAGAAATGGATCTGATGCTGACAGTGATGATGATGATGGAGGTAATTTCAAGATGTACGCAACACTGCGCTTTGAGCATGCGGCTACATATATAAGAGACCGCGGTCCTGGCAGATATGGAGCCTTTGCAGTCACGGCACCTGTGAGTAGAGTGCATCGCATGCGCTGATGAATAGAACCGGCTGCTGAAGTTCGTTTGTCATTGGCGTGTACAGACGTGAGAGTGGTATGGGATTCTGGCACCCATACAAAACAGTCAGAAGTATCTTCTCCACGAATGACTGAAGACGTGGCAGCTCTGAAAGATCAAGGCAATCGCTTGCTGAAAAAGGCATGCTTATCTAGACATGCCCACTCCACATAAGTTACTCCACATGCTGCCCATGCTCAGCATCTACACGATGAAAATGCTGTGCTACTGGTCTAGTTGTCGATCCAGAGATGGCTTGTGAAGGATTGTATAAGCAAAGAGCGTCGTGAAAGGTATACACAGGGTGAATTTTCTGGTATTACATTTATGCAGGGAAATGCGCAAGCTGCCATAGAAATGTACAGCCGCGCGCTTGAAGGCACACACAAGGGCGTATCAGAGCCTGACCAGGTGGGTACTGCGCCACACAATGTCGGTTGAACGTTTGCTTACGTAAACACTTCAGTTTTATAAATCTTCAGTGCATACCTCAAATTTGAATGCAGATTCCCTTGAAATGTGTTTAGTATAACGAGTAACGTCTGAAAGTCCAAGTGAGGTAGATAGTCTGACCCGTGGCTATCCTCATGGCATCCAGAAAAGTGAAGCTATAATCTTCAACAACCGAGCTGCCGCATACCTTGAGCTAAAGCAGTACAAACAAGCTCTGAGTGACGCAGAGTGTGCATCTACCCTATGGCAAGCGTGGTCCAAACCCTATTACAGGATGGCACAGGCGTGATCCCCAAGTACCGGTGCTGCACGTACAATGTTTTTCTCCCTTGGCACTGGATCACGGGCTCCTCACCGCTTGTATAATTTACTCATCGGTCGAGGCCTTTGCTTTTTGTAGGCACTATTGGCTCAGGAGCTGTTTACCGAGGCCATGGCAGCGGCGAGACAGGGAGAACAGTTTTCAAGAAAAGGTGAGGTACAAGGTGGACGTGACTATGTGGACTGGCGTTATAATTAGCCAGCTCGCATTGCTTCAGCCCAGCGCTAGGCAGAAGTTGCAGATTGAGTTTATTTTTTGCTATTTTTTCATATTCTTCCGCTGCTTTTTCATATCAGATGGGTGCTCCAAGGACTTCCTGCCACTAATGGACAGAATCGCCTTTGTGGCTTCCCTTCATGGAAGCCTCGCGGGCTACGATGGACGGGTGCTTCAGGTACTGAACAGAGGGAAAACTTGTAATCGTACGGAGGGCACATCTTCAGCACCCCGTCAGTCGCCATTATTATAGTTATCATGCTCAGCATTGTCTTTGGTCCACGGCAGGTCCGCAGTGCCGGTGAGGATGCATGGCTTGGGAAAGAAGCACCGTATGATCCAAGGCTGGATGGAGACGCGCCAGCCGACACTCCGTTTCCAGGTGCTGAGACATGCTGAAAACATGCTAGTCGTAAACGAGTGGGAAGGATACGTTGCTGTTGTAATAAATTACCGTCGTGCTTTTTTCCTATCATGCTTCACATTAGATATGGACCCTAGTCAGGTGTATGGTTTACATTTGAGCCAGTGGGCACTAAGCAATGATGTGGCGATATGGATTTACAAGATCCTGAGAATGAATCTTGATCCATTGCAGGAGTTGTAAAGGAAATCGACAACTATGCACACAACGGAACGCCGAGTACTGCAAACAATATGGGATTGGTGAAATTTCAGCGAGTGTCATTCCGTTCTCTTTCTGAAGCTGTAGAGGCGGCGGAAGATGGGGATAGGATTGTTCTCCTCAGGTGTGCAGAAACGCCACCGGCCTTATGTATTCTATAGATTCGATCGATATGACTTGATGTCTTGCCGAGTAATCCCTATCTCAATTATACAATATCACCGCATCATCGTGCACGCCTCTGCGCGTGCACGCACACAGACTCACACCACATATTTAGTGCAACGACATCTTACACTTGCAGCACAGCATAGCTTAGATAGGCGCATTGGCTATGTATTATGATTATGAAATGCGCAGATACTAATCAGCAAATGCACTTGATCGACCGACTGATCTTCTCTGATAACGGCCGCGCGCGTGTCTGTGTATGTGAGCGTGCAGAGGCGTGCACAATGGATGCGGGCATACTGTCGACTTAACAAAGCGCGTCATGATAAGTGGGGAAGGAGAGCTGGAAGATGCGACGATTGATTTTAGGGGAAACTCTCCAGTGTTTCGGTTACAGCGGTGTGCGTATCTTCACAATATTTTCATCGACATGTCCGGTAAGCTATTTGGAACTTTAGTTGCCATTCGTGAGTGTTGGCTTATGAGCCCAAGAGATTGTTTGTCCCGTTCAATTTCATGGTACATTTGTAGCGCTGTGTTATTTTTTACTTCAGACACTTTATATTTCATTGTGCATCAGACATATTTCCTGCTGGGATGGTAGTGGTGTCCTATCTCGGCCAGAACATGGCGATTGAACCTTTTGCGCCTCTTCATCACATACGGTCTGCAGGGTTCTTTGCCGCCGTAACTATTGCAGGGCCATCGAGCAACCAACCCCTCATTGAACACTGCAAAATCGAGTGCAGTGGCCGTGACGCGATACACATCTCTGGCAGCACTGGTCCTGTAATACGGGACTGTGAAATAACAGGTAATCGCAGGCGGTGCATATACATTAAATTGCTGTGCTGAGTTCATGGTAATGCATTACATATACGGAATTACGAATGCGCTCTTTGTGCACATGGAGACAATATTTGGTCCTTCACAGTCATGTGCTGTATCGTTTGCGTGCTTATCATCTAATTCATTTGACTGGTTTTATGCTTGTAGGAAAGAAAAAGTGCGGGGCAAGGGTGTGGAATAATGCAACACCGAAATTTATCAATTGCAAATTGCAAAATTGTGGGCAGCAAGCAATCAAGGTATTTCATCGTTCCCGTTCAGTTGTACATCATTCTTATCTTCGCGACTGTGGAGCTGAAGGAGTGGTTGCCATGGGCGACAGTCACGTATCGTTAGAGGTAAGTGCAACTAGCAACCAACCCCCCTTGAACTACTTCAGATCAATCTGAAGCTCGCCCCCCCCCCCCCCCTTTTTCCCCCCCAACACTCGCATTGAATGCTAACGGATATTCATACCAAAATCAACCAAGAACCCAACTTTCCAGACTACTGATTTGTGGGGATAGTAACATTGTCAGCTGTCTTTTACCTGGGTGACGAGAGAGCCGAAGAAGTGGAGTGGATTTGGATTGAGTTGTAGAAGTTTGAGCCGCTGCTGCCATCACTTCAGGGTTGTGTCATTGAGCGGAATAAAGGGCCTGCGATTGACGTTTCTTCTGAAGCTTCAGTTACCCTCAGCAGCAGCATCCTTCAGGTAATCCCAAGTTTTACATCCCAGTGACTTCTGTGCTATCTATGAACCTGTTTAGAACGTGCAAGATATCGAATTAGACGAAATACTTCAGCGTAGTGCCTCTGTATAGCTCTCACACAGTCCGCCAGATAGTATTTAGAATATATGCGTTTGAGCAACCGTGTCTGAGATACCTGCTACGCAAGTTTTCCAAGTCACAGTGCATGCCCAATCATTGAACTGTCAATGCTGTCGTTTTCGCAGGACAATGTTGGAGGGATCTGGGGTTGGAACAGTTCTTCTGTAAACTGTGAAAACGCAGCCATCTCCGGGGGGCACTCGATGGCATTACTGATGGACGAGGATGCCACTATCAAATGCAAGGACTGCGTTGTCGACGGCAACATCAGTGCTACAGATCTCGCTTGGAACGGACTGGACCCAGTGCGGAACACGATGAAAAATACAGACATCAAAGCTGATCTGCCGCCACCAGTGGAGCCATTCATTTACGTCCCCAATCCATATTCAAACCGCATGTGAGCGAGGACGACGTGGCAGGATGTGAGTAGAGCCACGCATCAAACCCATGCAAAAAAAGAATGATGTAAATATGGTATCTCTCTCTCGCTTGAATGTTTGGCTTGCCGTGTCCCGTTATGTACATAGATTAGAAAAACGGGGGGGGGGGGGGGGGGGGGGGGGGGGGGGGGGGGGGGCGGGCAGGAGTTTCACATCGTGAAAGCTGATGCACAAGGAGCGGCATTCAGCATTACTACGATACTCCTAATTTTAAGGACAGTGTCCGCCTGCGTGCGTGGCTGTGCTCGGCTGCGGCGGACCAGATTATTTGCTGACACTTTAAACTACGAATTGGCCTGGACAAGCATACTCGACACTTCGGTACATGGCTTCTTCTGGTATGAAACGAGCAGCAACAGGAATGTATCAGTAAAGTAGAGGGTAATATGTGAATGACAGAGAAACAGTGGAGCCATTACCGAAGTAAGGCAAAAAGAAACCAGACAAATGTTGGGAGAGATGCGGCACCTCGGTGGCTTTAGCGCCGCCTTTTGGTGACGAGAGTTCAGACGATGTTACCATTGTCGCCCCAGAAGACCCTGATACTGCGCCACCCTTGTCTGGTGTGCCCTGCTGAATGTGCCTCCGGATGGCTTCAGCGGCAGATGCGGCGTTTTCCCTGTAGCCTATCGTGAAATGGTCCCCAACAACAGGGATCAGCTTTATGAGGGGAGCGCTGTCGGCGCAGCAGCACATGGCGCACAGTACTTCGTCGACCGCTTCTTTCCCATCCGGCACACCCGTCCCAGTCTCCTCGGAGCAAGCTTGCAGCACGAGCAACAGAGAGGATGGCCTGAAGTGGTTATCGGGGATAGACTGCCACAGGGCCAGGCAGTAGTCCAGCATGGTGACCTACAAGCACACAAAAACACAGTCCATGGGCTGCATCCAACGAATGACACACCCATGCATTTGACAAACACCAGCTGAAACGCATGAGCATGCACAACGGCACACCACAAGAGCACTTACCATGGTCTCCGTTTCACGGAGAATGGCTCTTGTCTGATTCCTGTGCTTGTAGGGCATCCGACTGCGAAACTCCTCGCAAGGGTTGGTCGCCCCTCTGATCTCGTCGTAGATAAGCCTCAACTCGGGGCTGCCCATTGTGATGGCGCGCAGGGCCGCCGTGTACCGCAGGTGCCCCTGTAGTCCCTTGGCCTGCGCAGGCGGTTCGCTGTCGTCGTTTGTCTCGCTGTTGGCAGCATCTGAAGAGCTAGCATCCAGCCAGCACTGCCGGCGCGGGTCGAGCGCCACCACAGCATTCACACGGTGACCCTTCCTCACCAGCTCAGCCTCCATACTCAACGCCAACAGTGCCCCGAACGACTGACCCACAATGAAGCACCCCTTGTCGCCAAGCTTCACTTGCGCATCCACAATAGCCTCCACAAAAAGTGCACTCAGGTCACTGATGCTCCCCGGGCGCGGCTCCGTAAAGGGTGTCTCAAAGCCGTACACCGGCCCAATGCCCTCCTTCGCCAACTCCTTCGCAAGGATGCGCAAGTTTGACGTGCGTCCAAAGGCACCGGGGCAGATGAAGACTGGAAGATGCTCCTCCTCCCGCCGCTTCCCGTCCTCCTCTTCCAGCTCCGCGAGAACCCTCAGCGGCGTCTGCAGCTCTGGAGCCGTGCATGTGCAGTTGTGGATCTGGATGGCGAGAGCCTCCACGCTACACTCCGGCATGTTCTTCAGCATCCGCGCCTGGCCGGGCGTCAGGTTGAGTATGCCGATCAGCGTCATCACCTGGATGGAATTCAGCTGCAGCGGCTTCTTGGGGTCGATGCTGCGTGAGCCGGCCGACACGGACTCCACCGCAGCCACAAACGCCGCGACTATCGAATTGCAGTGCGGGTCTATCTGTGTAGACTCACTCCCGGTCTCCGCATTCCGAATAGCCGTCACTTGCCCTGCGGCACTGGAGCGGTCCAGCTTCCCACTCGCCAGGCGTGGCCATGTGAAACCCGGAGGTAAACGGACCAGATGATCAGGAACGCTGTAGGTGTCCAGCGTGCTGGCCAGATGCTCCCGCACCTTCTCCTTATCCGCGTCTCCCGCATACGCCAGCACCAGCTCGTCCTCGATGGAACAAAGCAGCGCCTCCTCTGCGCCCACCTCCCTAGCGCACGCCTCCACCCACTCCGGCTCAATCCGCCGCCCCCTGTTCTTCAGCATCGCATCAATGCGGCCCATAAACACCCAATCTCCATCCACATTCCGTTCCACGTGATCCCCTGTGCGGTACCAACGCACACCCTGACCGTCCACCAGAAACTTCTCGCTCGTCTTGCTCAGGTTACCAATGTAACCATTCGCCAGGCAAGGTCCCGAAACAAGTAGCTCCCCCTCCTGACCCCCACTGCTAGAAGTGGTGGTGTTGCGCAAAGCCAGCCCAACGCCAGGCAGAGCCTTCCCAATGGGAACGGCTGGGCTTTCTCGTAGGCTAGGAAGTGGCCATGTGCTGCTGTGCACGCGGTGAACAGTGACCACGTGCGTCTCTGCTGGCCCATACGCATTCACCACCTCCTTGACGCTCGGCCACGCGTCGAAGACACCTTGCACCAAACTCGCCACCAGCTGCTCCCCAGCCACAAACACCTGCTGCATCCGGGGAGCACCCCTTCCCATTGCCGTGAAAGCCTGCAGGCACGAGCGCAGCACCGAAGGTACCCACATGCTGAGTGTGGCGTCCTCGAGGCACCTCACCCGAGCGTGCAGGTCGTTGTCAGGCGCGTCCAGCAGCGCCACGCAACCACCAGTGGCCCAAGCCGGGAAAATCTCAGAAATATGCATATCGAAGACCAGCGCGCTCATGCAGGCTGCTACCACCGGTTGTGGCTGCTTACTCGCGAACTCGGCGGCGTAGAAAGCGACGTGGTGGAGCGCCGCGCGGTGCGTTAGCTCCATTGCTTTTGGCTCGGCGGTCGTGCCGGACGTGAACAGCACCACCATACCGTCGTCGAGTGAGCATCCGACGGGCATAGGAACCACCTCTTTCACCTCACCCTCTGCGAGCGGCTTCGCCAGGGGATGTGGGTTAGGTGTGACGGGCGCGTTGGCTGTCGGGTCGCCCGGGACAAGTGGGTGGTGGCAGCGGTCCACTAGCAGTAAGCCCGCGCCGAGGGTGCCCACCAGCTCGAACCCGAGGTCGATATGGTACGTCGTAGTAGCTACGACCGCTACCCCAGCAGCGCGACACAGGGACACTAGTCTAGACACAGGTGCGGCGCAGTTTAGCGGCACGTAAGCGGCGCCAGCGACGGAAGCTCCCAGAAGCGCCAAAACCGCCTCCACGCCGCGCGGAATTAATAAAGCCACCCGACTCCCCGGTCGAACACCCGAGCCGGCCATCATAATACCCACATCCCTGGCTGCCTGGTTAAGCTGACAATAGGAAAGGGTGTATACGGGTGCGACTTGGGATGCGGAGGACTCTGGCGACGGAGCGAAAGCTCGGAGGGCAGGGGCGTGAGGGTTGGAGCGTGCCGTCTCCGCCACGAGTTGGTGGGCGGGCAAGAGAAAGGAAGCCATCGCCTGCTCGCTGCCGTTGCCTTTCACCTCAGCTGCAGCACCACCAGACACCATGGCACCCCTGAGCCCCCCTCCGTCGCTGCCCCTGTCTAACGCGGACTGCATCGCCGCAAACGGTACCCGTAACGCAGGTGCACTTGTGTTCTGCGCAGCTAGCTTCCCGTAGCCAGCGCGGCACCGAGAGTGGTAGTATCGCTTTCGTCCGCGATATCGGTATGTACTGCTGAGCAGGGAGAACCACCGCCGAGAGTGCAAAAAACGGGCCACCGGCCTGACGGATATCCGCCGCTCGCTGTTCCCGCCACACAACCAGCGCCGGTCTATCCAAATTGCCACATCCCTGCCCGCGAATTATTCATCACATGCTGTTACGTACTACCGTACGCAAGTACGTACTATCGAACTGTAATACCATACTATCTGATGTAGCGCGGTGGCGGTGCAACGAATGAATTTTATATGTAATTTTCATAAATATATTGTCGGAGCAGAGAGTTGACGAAATAAAGGGCGGTAATGTACCTGTAGGTATATGGTCACAATTTCCAACCCAGCCGTTTTTTTATTAAAAAAACTAAGATTTGTTTACAAGAAAAAGCAGTGGAGGCCACCAAGCAAGAAGAAGAAGAGAGGAAAAAACCTAAGCCCGAGGAACAGGAAGGCATGCCACAGCGTCAGCACTGCCCTCCTCTTAAAAAAAAGGAATAATAGTTTAGGCGGTTCCCCGGGAACCGGATTCCCTCGGTGGAAATATGTACTTGGGTACCAAATTTCTATTTCTTATAAATTATATTCACTACACGCTCACCAGATATCGGCGGTTGCGTAATGCGGATGTAACAGCTACGTAATATACTAAAACTTTGACATGACAAAATGTCCAGACATAGCTAGTTGGACAGCTTGTCAAACAACTAGAAGAGAACACCATCATTGCGCGCCTAGTGTGTGCTGAGGAGATCCGCGCTGACAAGTGAGCTTTTACGCCGTTGCCACTGGCCTCCACACCCACCGCATGTGCATGGCCTACATGTATGAACCATCCCATGATACTCTTAGCTGGCCAACCACCAACTGGTTTCCAAGGGCAGCAAGAACGTGCCCTAGGTCAAGGGCAGCGCGTGGCTAGCATTGCCACTCCTCACACTTGTGCCGATGAGTTTCTTCGTAGCTCGCAACAAGTTGCAATATTCCCGCTTCTTGAAATAACCGAGAGGGGATAATCATCGCTCTCACCCGCATGGCGTCGCACGTGAAGGTAAAAATCACCGGTGTGGCTAACGGCAACGCTCTTTGCCATGGCCATCAAAAGCACAAAGCCGCCGTGGCGCCTCCATGATTTAAGCTGCTCGGAACCACAACTCGTTTACCATTCCGAAGTGGAAGCTTGCATTATGGGGCATTCTTTAGAACATCACGTGAATGATACGCCGTGTCGGATTTAGCTGCCGCATGAACAATAGAAGCTCTAACGG